>DF239780.1:173049-233085 GCA_000507305.1 Breviolum minutum Mf 1.05b.01
CTGGTGGTTCTGGAGGCCCTGGAGGCCAGTACCCCATCGCAGCATCTGTCCACCATGGTGCATTAGGATAATGAGGTCCCTGGAGGTACTGGCTCATCTGCTGTTGCTGCACCATTTGTTGATTCATCTGCTGTTGCTGCAGCATCAGAATCACAGTCCTGCAAAACAAGGAGGAGACCATGAATTTCTGTGGCCTCCTTGCACACAAACATTTAAAACAAGTATATTTCCTTTTTTTGAATCTACCCCCCCAGAACTGAAAGCACTTTTAGTCCTCATCAGCTCATCCATGGGACTTTCCCTACTGGAACTGGCTGTCGACAAGAGGTTGCCCATGGTCGAAGTCAACCTTTTTATTGCTAAAACTCACAACTTTCACAGTCGAGCCGAAGCACCTGTGAGACACAAGAAGTTCATCCAAGCTTCAAAAAAAATTGAAACCTCCTTTGTTTACCTAGAGGAGGTACCTTCCTTCTAATCAAAGCAGCTGTGAGTCACAAACAACTTTCATACAAGCTACCAAAAACAAGTTGAAAACCTCCTTGTACCTAGAGGAGGTAGCTTAAGCCTTCTACTTAGACAAAGCAGCTGTGGTTCAGAAACACCTGTCATCCAAGCTACCAAAAACAAGTTGAACACCTCCTTGTATTAATTAGAGGAGATAGCTTCCTTCTACTTACACCATGCAGCATGTGAAACTAAAAAAGGTGCTTGCAAAACTGAAGCCTCAATCAAAAAAACAACCTTATCGAACCTCCTTAAATACTTTGAGGAGATTAATGAAGTAAAAAAAGTTGAAGCAGCAGCTTATTATTTCGCTTTGTTTTCTGTAGGTGGATCTGGAGCTTGAATCTTGTGAAACAAATTTAATCAACATCACATGCACTCAGGCGATGATGCTGCTTTGCCAACCAATCCTGGCAGTGAGCTTCAGTCCTGCCCTCATGCAACTTGCTTAATGCCTCTTGCATTACCTTCAACCCTGTTTCTCGAGGAATTGATTTCAAGCTAAAAGAAGCAATTTGTTTCTTGTCTCCAAATTGCCTGCGAAGTGCCAAAGTGGCAGTTTTTCTACTGGCTGTCACCTTGTAGTCTTCTATCTTATACAATCTTTCAGGTGCATCCATGGATTCAGCTTGGACTGGAGGTGCATGAGACAGAATGTCAGCACCAGCATCACTGCTTTGCTCTTCAACTGAAGCAGCTGCTGGTGTCTTCTTAGATGCAGCTGCAGGTCTTTTCAAATTTGAAGATGGTCTTTTTTTGGGTGCAGCTTTTGGCTTGGATGAATGCAAAAGAGTGTTTGGAATTTCAGTCTCAATTGCAGCCTCTTCACCAAATCTTGCTACAGCGAAACCTGCAGGACCAACTGTCATGCGTGCTTCCTCCAAATCCCCATTCTTCAAGCGCACCAAAACCATTTTGCTCTCATCCACCCAGTAGCTTCCTGAAACAGCAGCAGGCTTGGATGGAGCAGCTTCTACTGCACTTTCAGAACCTGAAGAAATTTCCATTGGCACAGCAGGTTTGTCTGATGCCAACTTTGGCATTGTATCCAAAATGGATAGCTTGTGCTTTCGATCATTCGACCCAGAAGTCACAGGGAGAGCAGCAGAATCAGAAGAAGCAATGGACACTTGCCTCTCCAACTTTTTCTTTGGGCTGCTGTGTTCTCTCTGCAGCTTTCTCTTTTTGCTACTGCCCTGAGCAAAATGCCCAGCATTCTTTAGAGTATAGCCTGATCTGCGACTTTGCTGGAGGTATACTTTAGCAACCTCCATGACTGCAGGAGTTTGCTTCTTGCCACTGGTCAACTTTTGGCTTTTGACCCTCACAAACTGAATAGCTTCACAGATTGCTCCTGCCCAGCGATGACAAGTGGTGTCATCTGTCTTTGGAAAAAGTTTGGCAGCAGCTTGATCCAGCATGATCTTTGGTGGCCTCAAAGTCAAGGGAAGAATTGCTAGCAGCAAATCCTTGTAATTCGCGACAACCTGCTCGACAGTGCATCTAAGAAACTCCTGAGAGTCCAAACTATTTAGTTCAGACTTCACAACTTTGTACAACTGCTCTTGGGTTGCTGTATTTCTAGCTCTTTTCTTAGGGCTTGCCATGGTAAAGGCTGTGGAAAATAAAATTGTCACTGCCACACCACACAAAAAATGAAACAAGATTTTCATAAATTCCAGGAGAAGCTAGGCCTCCTTGCAATTCAGATCACATGTCAAGTCAGGAACATGTAGATTTTAAGAAGACATGTTAAACATACTTCAGGAGATATTTCACCTCCTTTCACCACACAAGAATTAAGAAAAATAGTCCTTAAAAAATAGTCCTTAATTAAGGAAATGGCCTTTAAATTTAAAGGATATTTCCTTAATTAAGGACTATTTCCTTAATTAAGGACCAATTTCTCCTTAATTAAGGACTAATAGTCCTTAATTAAGGACTAATTAATTTTAAGAAACATCCCTTAATTAATTAAGGACTATTGGAGGCTTTGGGNTCTACTGGCTGTCACCTTGTAGTCGTCTATCTTATACAATCTTTCAGGTGCATCCATGGATTCAGCTTGGACTGGAGGTGCATGAGACAGAATGTCAGCACCAGCATCACTGCTTTGCTCTTCAACTGAAGCAGCTGCTGGTCTCTTCTTAGATGCAGCTGCAGGTCTTTTCAAGTTTGAAGATGGTCTTTTTTTGGGTGCAGCTTTTGGCTTGGATGAATGCAAAAGAGTGTTTGGAATTTCAGTGTCGATTGCAGCCTCTTCACCAAATCTTGCTACAGCGAAACCTGCAGGACCAACTGTCGTGCGTGCTTCCTCCAAATCCCCATTCTTCAAGCGCACCAAAACCATTTTGCTCTCATCCACCCAGTAGCTTCCTGAAACAGCAGCAGGCTTGGATGGAGCAGCTTCTACTGCACTTTCAGAACCTGAAGAAATTTCCATTGGCACAGCAGGTTTGTCTGATGCCAACTTTGGCATTGTATCCAAAATGGATAGCTTGTGCTTTCGATCATTCGACCCAGAAGTCACAGGGAGAGCAGCAGAATCAGAAGAAGCAATGGACACTTGCCTCTCCAACTTTTTCTTTGGGCTGCTGTGTTCTCTCTGCAGCTTTCTCTTTTTGCTACTGCCCTGAGCAAAATGCCCAGCATTCTTTAGAGTATAGCCTGATCTGCGACTTTGCTGGAGGTATACTTTAGCAACCTCCATGACTGCAGGAGTTTGCTTCTTGCCACTGGTCAACTTTTGGCTTTTGACCCTCACAAACTGAATAGCTTCACAGATTGCTCCTGCCCAGCGATGACAAGTGGTGTCATCTGTCTTTGGAAAAAGTTTGGCAGCAGCTTGATCCAGCATGATCTTTGGTGGCCTCAAAGTCAAGGGAAGAATTGCTAGCAGCAAATCCTTGTAATTCGCGACAACCTGCTCGACAGTGCATCTAAGAAACTCCTGAGAGTCCAAACTATTTAGTTCAGACTTCACAACTTTGTACAACTGCTCTTGGGTTGCTGTATTTCTAGCTCTTTTCTTAGGGCTTGCCATGGTAAAGGCTGTGGAAAATAAAATTGTCACTGCCACACCACACAAAAAATGAAACAAGATTTTCATAAATTCCAGGAGAAGCTAGGCCTCCTTGCAATTCAGATCACATGTCAAGTCAGGAACATGTAGATTTTAAGAAGACATGTTAAACATACTTCAGGAGATATTTCACCTCCTTTCACCACACAAGAATTAAGAAAAATAGTCCTTAAAAAATAGTCCTTAATTAAGGAAATGGCCTTTAAATTTAAAGGATATTTCCTTAATTAAGGACTATTTCCTTAATTAAGGACCAATTTCTCCTTAATTAAGGACTAATAGTCCTTAATTAAGGACTAATTAATTTTAAGAAACATCCCTTAATTAATTAAGGACTATTGGAGGCTTTGGGNCTACTACTACTACTACGACTACGACTACGACTACGACTACGACTACGACTACTACTACTGCTACTACTGCTACTACTGCTACGACTGCTACTACTACTACTACTACGACTACTACTACTACTACTACTACTACCACTACTACTACCACTACTACTACCACTACTACTACTACTACTACTACTACTACTACTACCACTACCACTACCACGTACCACTACCACTACCACTACCACTACCACTACCACTACCACTACCACTACGACTACCACTACGACTACCACTACCACTACCACTACCACTACCACTACCACTACCACTACCACTACCACTACCACTACCACTACCACTACCACTACCACTACCACTACCACTACCACTACCACTACCACTACCACTACCACTACCACTACCACTACCACTACCACTACCACTACCACTACCACTACCACTACCACTACCACTACCACTACCACTACCACTACCACTACCACTACCACTACCACTACCACTACCACTACCACTACCACTACCACTACCACTACCACTACCACTACCACTACCACTACCACTACCACTACCACTACCNACTACGACTACTACTACTACTACTACTACTACTACTACTACTACTACTACTACTACTACTACTACTACTACTCATGGCACCTTCAGCATGCCGCCACCTTTGGGGCCCACCGCACACACGCCTTGTGATCGGCGAAGATTGGACCAAGTTGGTTTTTCAGCAGACATAAAACTCTGTATATCTCTATGATATCACCCACTATCGTGTCAATGTGATTCAATGTTGTTTATGTATCAAACACCTAAATAAAACAAGCAATGGGTTTTCTAGTTGCCCTGATGTTCAGGCACACTCCAGCACCACATCTTTCCTCGAGCTCACGGTCACATAGCTAATTCTATCACTGGGTACATAGCTGCTAGAATCCTATGACAAGAGCAGGTAACAGGTAACATCCCTGATCCATCTTTCCTTGATGGGTCGCCACCCTCATCTTTACAATGGGAATCCCAATAAACACATTGGAAAAAAACATGACGCCCATTACACCCCTGTCACCGGGTCAGCTTCCCACCTGGAGCGCCACCGTGTTTTCAAATCTTCAACTTTGTTTCCGGTTCGGTGTCCAAGACACTTGGCTTTCGCTATCGACTTGAGCCACAACACATTGGCTCGCAAACACAACATGAAATTGTACTGAAAATTGGATGCAACCGAAAATCGACTACTATGTTTCTGGCTGAGAAGGATTTGTGTGATATGATTTGAAGTACCCACTTCCCTGTGTTATCTGTCACTAAACAGTGATACTGCGATACTTCGCTAACTGGATGGGGATGATTTGGGAATCATCAATCAACACAGTAGATTCTTGTGATCTTCGAAATTCCCATGTTTCGTTTTTGGCTCACAGCAAGTTTGATTGCCCAATCAATGAAGCTTCATTCTCTGGAAGGTTTGGGATAGAATCCCACAAATGTATACAACTAATATATGTATCTGATGATACAGGAATCATATGGGTCAGCATTTGGTTGGCAGTGACTACAGTACTACCCCGGCATTCAGCCCCTATATAAATATTTCAACATCTCATAGCTCTGCTTGCTCCACAACTTTTTCAATCAATGTCTGGAGAAGTTTCGGTCAGATATGACACAGGAATTCTTGAATTTCATTTTCATGACTCAGATTGTCTGAGTCAACTCACCGCTGAAAAAGCCTTCATCTCTGGGCTCGCGAAAAAACTATCACCCATCATGCCTTTTTGGTCCTGCCACGCACCCAGTTTACCACAGCTTGGGAGCAATAAAACCCAATTGTTTCAACCTCGAGGTTTCCAACCTATTTGTAGATCACTCAGGTTAGGACGCTTGGAAAAACAGACCGGATTGAATCCACCAGGTGGACTTCCTCGTTTTTGAGGTCAAAAGCTGTGAATGGCTGCTTTAGATATTATCTATCTATCCATCTACATGTATAGAGAGAAAGAGAGAGGAAGAGAGAGAGAGAGAGAGAAAGAGCGCCAAAGACTTGCAGGTTACAATTTCCAAATTTGATATGGGGAAACCGATTCCAGCTCCATCTTGAAAAAATGAAGCCACAATCTACACCTTTTGCTATCCAAAATATACATCCAGTTTTGCAACCAACAAAGCATCTTTTCATTGCCCAACGCACCTTTTTGAGCTTCCAGCAGGCTGGGCCTGGGAGTGTCATTGGTTGAGTGACCATCAATCCTATGAACCCCTACATGAAGGACCATAATTCCTACCATGTTGGGAAGAGTCCCAAGATCAACCATCATAGGTTTGATTGGGCTTCTGCTTTGCCGAGGCCTGTAGATTTTACTGTATATGAAAAACAAATGTGAGGGGGTCATGAGTCACTCCCCATCATACTATGCCTGTTTCTTTCTCCTTTAATTTACAATACCAATGCCACCCACTGCTCACCACTATATACTCACCCTTGTTAATTGTTGAGCATTTCTTTCTTCCAACAAACGCCGGATCAAAACAAACATGTTGCCTGTCAACTATTTTTCGCCATAGGCTGAGGCAACTGACTGGATAACGGGCTTCAAACTCCTCATAGATTGGATGCAGCCATGATGAAGCATATCATTATCCATGTCAACGTTGTTTCAAGTCTCAAACAAAACACGAACTTCTTGAGCTCAATGGGATTTTTTGAAACCTTTTCAATTCAAGCAAGAACTGTGCAAATGAATCTTTTTTCCAGTAGCAAGTACATCTACAGTAGTGGTGGACTTTGCAGCTAGCTACAAGTAGATTCCTCAAAGGTAACATCCCTGTCTTCCCACTTCTCCCCACACTCCTCGACTTTGAACTTCCTTTTGCAGCCTGGCATCATGATGTCAGAGCCCTCAAACTGCCATTACTGGCTGTGTCGACTTGTGCTGTTGGAATGTGGCTTTCAGTCCAACTTCCCCGCTGATGGTGTTGGGTGCCCGCCTGCATAGTTCATGTACCGGATCTTTCCGAAGACCTTCCGCTCCGGCCAACCCATATCGTGCCTCGGAAAAAAAAGGCCAAGAAGGAGAATGCTTAAATCACTTCACCAAAATTGTCCAACCATCATCACCGACCTCTATCATCAAAACATCACTACTCTTGGTGTTAATGGAACAATTTCCAGCCAAACCACCCTTGTGGGAACTTGTAGATAGGTGTGGGTGTGTGTGGACCTTTGGAGTGACAGAATCATGAGGGATCAGCGATTCCCGCAAACCCCTTGGTTGGCAGTCGATGGGTTTTTCTATCAACAGTTTTGCAGGCGTTTTTATTCTACAGGTTTGCAAAGCAACCCCAAATATTGGGAAAACACCATCCACTCACAAATTTATTTCTGTAAGGTTCCGGACACACCACACACGGACCACATACAGCCTACATAGCCGTTCGGTTCTCGCCTCACTCAAGGCCGGTGGTTCTTTCGAACGTGGCTTCTGTTTTTAGAATCACTACGTTGTGGATATATGTATCGTTCTTTTACCTAGATATCCTTTAAACAATAGGTTGCCAAGAAGTAACAACTGAAAACTAATAACTTACAACTTATAACATTGCGCAACATTACCCTACTGTTGATGCAAGTCATGCACTGAAACCTTTCAAAAGACACCCCAAAACTGTCCAAGGAGGCGAGTTCCACCCCTACGCCCCGTATGGGGAACCCCACCCATCCAGGTTGTAGCGATCATTTAAGTAGATGGTAGTAGCTAGGGCAGTTGCTGGATCTTTAGTCCACTCCAAGACCTGGAGCTTTTGATGGAAAGGGGTCATGAAATATGTTGGGAAAGTTTCCCTGAAATTGAATGAATAGATTCATGAAACCAGATGATAGGTTGGGATTCTGATGTCCATCAACTAGTACTAAAAAAAATGTTACATGAGCCAAATAACTCCGCCCATGATGAAAACGAAGGCCATGGATTTGGGGCATTGCACGCTTGGTGACATCTACGACTCGGGTTCACTTCACAGGAGAGACGCACCAATCGAACATCTGAGCATTGAAATTTGGCTAATCTTATGCGTCAAGGTATGACTCAATCTACTTTCAAACTCCGATCTGACACATGTATAGAGATAGAGAGATAGATCAGATAGAGATACACAAACTACTTTGTCGTAGGTGGGTTGAGCAGTTTCAAGCTTGCCATTCCCATCTTTGAATGCCATGAAGGTTGACAAATACAAATCAGCAACTTGAAAAGCAAACAAACAAACAAACAAACAAACAAACAAACAAACAAACAAACAAACAAACCAACGAACCAACCAACCAACCAACCGACCGACCAACCAACGAACGAACGAACGAACCAACAAACAAACAAATAAAATCACAAACAAACGAACGAACACAACAAAACATCATCATATATGTTCATGTAATTAGACAGCACAACTCACTCTGAGTCTGCTGGAATCATCTTCCCATGTCGTTACTTGCGCCTTTTTGGCCCAGTACATGCGTAGGAAGCCATGCATCTTTCCTGGTGGTCAACAACTTGGCAGCCCCAATGCGGACAGGTATTGTGTGTAGTTGCACCCACCCTCCTCCCAATAACTATCATGGTCAACCAAGATCATGTTCGACTAACCTCAACCATATCCTCAAATCATATTCATCGTCAGCATCATCACTTTCTTCATCACCTTCATCTTCATCATGATCATCATCATCATCATCATCATCACCACCTTCATCTTCATCTTCATCCTCATCATTAATATCACCAACCTCAATAGGAAGCAAATACAAATCAATCAAACACATTTTTGTCGGAAGTTGCACTCATCACATCGGTGTTCTCTGTAAACCTGCATATTAAGACGCGATGCCACAAATTTCCTCTCGTCATCCCGGCGTCCTTCCAAGACCATCTGGCGTTGAGCCCTCAGAATCAAGCACCCATCAGTGAAAACTGAAGGAGAGTAAATTTTCCCATTGAAGAGTCCCTTGAAATCAACTTGAAATTCCTTCAAACCTGAGGTCTAGGAGACAGCACAGGTGGGTTCCAGAAAGTCTCATTTAGGAAAATTGTGTGGATAATTCCTTTGGTAAGGAAGGGTTCCAGAAAGAAGGTGAACATATAAATCCTAAGTGACGCATCAACAAAGGCGGAAAGTAACGCTGAATGCAGAGTACGTGAATCGTTAGATTTCTCTCTGAAGTCTGTCATTGCTACTAGAATTCCTAAGAATCTAAAACAAATCTGGTTTGTGGTTTCAACCCATTTGAAAAAATATTAGTCAAATTGGAAATCTTTCCCAAATAGGGGTGAACATACTATTTGAAACCACCACCTGCAAATAATGTCATGAACCAAACACAAGAGTTTTGAATGCTTTACCCTTGCTTCACCACAGGGATCTCGGACGCATTCCAAAGCTCGTCATGGGTTTTGGCCTGACCAAAGCAGAGTACCATTGGCTACAGGTTGATGCTTCAGAAACCCCAAGGCCAACCACCTGGGATGTTTTTGAAACCCCTGTAAATCATGGTAGATAAACTACCAACCTCAACTACCTGTCAACTGGTTAGCCAGAGTTCTGAACCATCAACAATATTTGCACGGGCTACAATGAGATAGCTGTCACCAATGTGAAATTTTACATCAAATTGGAGCCAACTTCTGGGGTCCGAGGCCTGCTCCAGCTGAGAGCGGCTATAGACATACTCACGTTTGTCCTCAAGAAAGGACTAGTTGCCCGATGGCAGAAGTGATAAGTAGTTGGTGGTTGAACCACACATCTGAAAAAAACATGTCAAGTTGGATCGTTTCCCCAAGGAGGGGTGAAAATAAAACATCTTTGAAAACACAACCTAGATATAGTGCCATGTACCCTGCTAGTTCCTGAATTTTGACAATTTCACAACTGCTTCTACAGAATCAGCGTTCATATTTGCTGCTTTGTTCCTATTCCTTCCATTGAAGTTGCTGGAAAAAGATCGATGAAAGCCGCATCCTCTTTGAACAAGAGACCTACACCGAGGCGTTCCGCCAACTATCATCTTCAAGGACATCCTGGGTACAAGCCTACATGGTACATAACAAAACGAATTCCTAGGATGCCCACGATACAACATCTTCCCATATGGCGACTCAACACCAACATTGCTGGTTGAGTCCTTGCTGTGTTTCTTGAGCGTCTCCACCTCGGAATTTCGCAGAGAATGCATCACTTAGGGGCACCTTCAAAAACTACCACAAGATCCCGGCATGCCAGCTGCAGTTCGTTTGGTAAGCTCGCTGAAAAGTTTGAAGTCCCCCAAAAAAACGAAAAAAACAATGCAAAGTGAAGGCGGCAAGCACATTATGTCATTTAGTAATTGAATGTAATACCAAGAAGCTTGTTCTCAGCAACTTTCATACTTCTGTTCAGCATAGAATGGGAAACAAAAACTTCATAAAACGAGAAGACTTCACTGCCGGTATCAACCAATCCAGCTTTTATCGAATCATCTGCGGTCCATTTCTTGAAGCCCTGCACCAAGAGACGGCCCAAGCCGCAGCACCCTGGTGTAGGCGTTAGGGGAAACATCTGGAAAACCAGTACGGTTGATGGTTCAAACATCCGGGATTCACCAGTTGAGGTTGGTAGTTGAAATCCCATTATTTACAAATTTTTATACATCCCAGGTGGTGTATGATTTCTTCCATCAACAGTAGTACACTCTACTGTTTCACACATGGTACAGTATAAACATCATACAAAAATATACAAAATGTTCTACCAAGAACGCTGATTGCCTAAAGGAGTTTACACCCTCATTCCATTAGGAGATTGTTGTCTCCACATCGTTCCCACTGTACCTTCAAAGAATCATAGTTCTGATTGTACCAACAGAAGTTGTCGGAGAGCTCCCTCCGCACCACGGCCTAACATTCGGGGATGGGAGAACACGCGGCTGGTGCTAAAAGGGAAATACAACCATACAGTGCTACGCTTGAAGAAAGATGTCAAGCTAGGTATACCCAAAAGCGCTTTGGATTTTGCAACATGGACATTTTTGTACAGCACGCATGAGCTCGATCTGTATGATGTGTTCGGCCACCTTAGCTTTGTATGCTTTGTTTCTAAGCTCCTTGGTATAACCATCCCTTGTAAGTTACAGATACATCACCCAATATCAACCCCCGAAACTCAACCACAACAGGTCCCAACCCTCGCCCTGTCCTCTTCCAAGAAGGAATCAGCACCAACTTTGGTTGCACCTTTGGCAGCCTCTCATCGTGACTTCATCACCGGAAAAATGGCCGGGCCCTACCAAAAAATGTATGTGGAAAAAACATGGATAGTATATACAAATTTGCTGCAAAACCATACACATTGGCTTGAACTGGAACATCCTTTTCACTACTAAAGCCTCTATGGAAAAAAACAACAAATGGGTGCCGAAGGCAATCTCTAGCAGCTCATGATTTGGAGATGTCATGGGAGAGCCCCTTTACCTTTGCTTCGCCGACGTTGCAGGCATAACTCTATGGATCACCCATCCCCAGTTTCGTCTTCATTCCCAGAGCTTACATTTTTTCTCTTTTTTTCCTCTACGCAAGCAGTTTATCTTTTCTTTTTTATCAAACCTCTTTGTCTTGCTATCCATGTTACGTTGAGATCTTCGTGTATCGGTGTCTCATCTCCACATCACCGGAAGAATCTCCGCCTTACGAACACTCAAAGCACATCGCTGTGCAGAAATCTGACCAAACCTTGGTGTATCTTTTCTCGGATGGGTGACATTGGTGGAATGAAACCGATATACGTATACGTGAAATGGAAAGTTGCTTTGAAAAGCAAACCCAGCGGTTCTAATATTGGTCACTTCCAAGTTGCAAGTCTTTGGATGCAGCCTTTGGCATGAGAAAAATGATAGTAAAGTTCACATTTGAATTATCCCCTCAAAATCAAGGTCATTTTGATTCGGAATTACCTCAAACCTTGGGAGCCAAGATACTTGATCCAAGGAGATAGACCGGATAAGGCCTGTCAAAGCTCGGGGGTGCCGAGCTGGGAGGAGCTGAAGCTGTCACCAGTCCAGTGGCTAGACCAGCAGCAAAAACAGTACAACCAACCCACCCCAAAACAAAGGAGGAGACAAAGCGGTAAATAAGACAGCTTGACATCTCATAGTCAGCATATTAATAGAAATAAATGCATGTCCTTGTATACAGAACCAGGATTTTATGATGGAAAAAAATCAGTCCGCCTCTTTGGTCGGGTCATTGCGTAGCCGCCCGAAGATATTCAGGCGCTGCTTCAAAAACTCCTCCAAATGGTGACAGGCGCAGATTCTTCGGAAACCCAACTTTCCCACAAAAGCAACACAAAATTGGCAGCGAATCAATATCAGACAAGTCCTGGAGGCCTCTGGGCTGCTCAAAGGCAGATAAAAACCATTGAACTTGAACAGAATTATGCCACCTTCGACAACATAATGTTTCATAACCCCTTTTTGGGGGAGATCATTCACCCTTTTTCCATTAAAATGTAGCACAAAGTAACCACCACACTGTTAAAGCAAAGGGGTGGAGAAAAACTCGCTTCCTCCAAGCGTTTCTTGCCCGCAGCGGCACCGGGTAGGAAGAGCTCCTGCAACGAAACAGATCCCAAGACAGGTTCCTCAGTTCATCCATCAGCTACCAAACTTCCATGTATCAAATGCTTGCATCTTTTCTTCTGTTTCGGGTTTTCCCCAGGTCTCCCCCTTTTCCCCACCCGTTTTCACCCTAAAATGTTGCACCACTTTTTTTTCGTTGGGAAATGCTCCTGACTCACAGGCTCCACGCTTCGATCCACCTTCAAGCTCTTCAGTGCTCCCTGAAGATCGAAACCTGCAGAAGTTGGAGCAGAAGTTGGAGCGTATACCCTCTGGTAATCTAACATAGCAATGGAATATCCCATCTTTAATAGGAACCAACCGTATGAGTCTCTCCCAGTGTGACGGAAAATCCCGAAAACTGATTTGGGGTCTTCAAGAGGATTCTGAAGCCCACCCCAAACTTTTGCAAACCTCAAACTGAAAAGCAAACCATACTCCACTTGAAGGATCATCTTCCGAACTCGTAAGTGGTTAATAACCATGGTGATCGTAACAGTAAGTCCCCTAAATGGGGTTATTCCACCCCTTCCAAATGGCTATTTACAAATAGGGCTTACTAACCACTTACAAGTCCTGGGATCATCCTCCAAGCACCTTTTTCGTCCTGCTTTCAACGATGCGGGTCACGACTCTCCTTGATGGAGGTGACACGTAGGTCCCAAGCGAAACCGAAGACACCAAGACTTTTGAAGGTGAACAAAAAATACCTTAGGAGAAAATTGATAAGATCATCCCAGCATCTGAAAGGGGTAGGTTGGGATGATTCTTGTCTTGGTAAGTGATGGTAGAAAGATGGATTTAGCTTGTTTCTTTCGGATGTCGATTGCAGCAGTTTGGCAATGCATGAAGCTTTCGAATTTGGCCTTTTTGTTTTTGGAACTAAGGTGATGCCTATTCGTGAGGGATTGAAAGCCACACATTCTATTCATATTTGGGCTCTGTCTTCAGGTGTTTTCGAAAAGGATAGGCTCAAAAAGGAAGATCTTTCATCCAGTCGAGAGGTGTGGGTCTTTTGTGGGTCCACTTGTTGCCTTCGGGAAGCTTTGCCCCGGGGCATTCTCCAGTCTGGTTACTGGCTGCAACGGCTGCCAACCACTGAAACTGCCACTCTAAGCTTTGGCGACATCTGGCGTCAAACTAAAAATCAAGATGATTCGTGACTGGAAGCAGCAAACTAAAAAAGAAGGTACAATGCAGTCATAGCCTAATAGCCATGTCGAGAATTCTTGATCTGGTCCATCCTAGCACTTGTTTCGATGTTCTTGGGCAGAAGAAGAAACAAATCAACACGTTTACATGGTAAAACCATGATGTTGCGACTCTGTTTCACCATGCTGATCTTTACTTGAGGCTATACAGCAATATGTACCTTGAACCAAGTCTCCCAATCCTGGTCGTTTCCCTGTTGAATCCAACCAAACAACGTTGTGATCACAAGCAAATAAACAACGGCATCTAATAAAAAGTGTTTCCAGCCACTTCAAACTCAGGTCTCTTTGAACCACTTTCAGTCAATGTAGCCATCACGGCGAAGCAACCAACGTTGTTTCGACCTGAAGCTTTCAGAATAAACCGGTTTCACTGCAGCAGTGAAGCAAAAAACTACCCTAAAAGTCATGGTGAAAAGTCAATAGACCATTTGCCTATGAATTTGTTGCATAGACCTACCGGCCTGAAAAGATATGTATCAGCATTGCCCTTGCTGTCAGGACACAAGGCTCCTTCACTGCCCATGTCAAGGTCCCCAAAGTCAGTGAGTCCAACTCGACGCGGAGCAAGGCTTGTAGCACCCTGGGGCTTGGTGCTTTGATCTCGGCTTGCTGGTGGCATGGTTAGTCGCTGTTTTTACTGTTAGTACTGTAATTATTAATTACTGTGATGGCTTTTACTTCACTTATTGCTGATATTACTGCCGTTACTGTTATTGCGCATATTACTGATATTGCTTTTGCTACTGTTATTGCTGTTGTTGCTGTTGTTACTGTTGTTGCTGTTGCTACTCTTGCTTCTGCTACTACTGGTACTACTGTTCCTAATGATATAAGGGCTACTACTGTTACTACTGCTACTACTGCTGCTACTGTTGCAATTACTATCACTCTTACTATCACTACTGTAATACTAAAACTATAAGTAACATTAATACTATTACCACTGCTATTGCTATTGCTATTACTCTTGCTCTTACTCTCACTATTGCTCTTGCTCTTACTCTTATTCTTACTGTTACTTTTGCTATAACTATCAAAAACATTGTCACAATCATGGTTACCGCCACAGTATCATTAGTACTACTACTATTTACGATCATCATGTTCATTATTGTTGGCGATATTGACAATTTGCTATCATTCTGATTGTTATGATGATTATCATTGCTCTTATGGAGGACGAGGATAAGAACAACAGCCGTGACGACCACGATGATGATCATGATGAAAAAGAAGATGCTGCTGATGAGGAAGAGGAGGAGGAGGAGGAGGATGCGATCAGATATGCGATCTGTGAAACCGCGTACGACTTGAGGAGTATACACATGAAAAAGATTACATATCTACCTGGAATTTGCGAGATGGGTTTTCAGACATCCGTCATCCAAGTTTCCGCACATGACAAATATGTGATTACTTATTGAGTGACTATCACTGCAGAAGCCGATGCTCAAGGGCCACTCAATGATTCCCCCAATCAAAACCTACAAGGCTGCAAGATTCACAATTCGTGCTGATCTTCAACGGAAACAAATCTATTGCACTGATTTGGTTCCACGGAAAGCCGATGATGATAGCCAGCATTTTTTGATGTGAGGCAGAGTTTCAGCAGGGAAAAAGTGCAAAAAAGAGCGGTCAAACGTGCATGTTCCATTTAGCAATGGCAGATTGATGTCGTTCCAAGGAACTCCTTTTTTGCCAAGGTAAAATACTATGAGTGTTTTTTTGGAGGCATGGTTGATCCATCATGGTTTTACCACAAAGATTTCTCAACGTGCAACTCTTATGCTTTGGTGGCAAAACCCCCCAGCCTCCTTATATAAAAGCAGCTCATGCTCCGTAGCAGATACCTGGCAGATGTTGTCCCCAAATACAATTGTAAACTATGGATTTGGGTCCCCGAAACGTAAAATGATCATAGAATACAATTTTCTTTCATTCCACATATTTGGCAGAATCATCGGAATCCTATCATTATTGCGAAGATGAACTTTTCACACAAAAAAAACATATTGGATAGCAAGGGAAAGTATCGGCATAACAAAACAACCCCCTGCCCAAAGCTCCAACCCTTGTGGAAAGGTACGTCCCTAAATCTCAATGAAGGCGGCTCTTCCCATCACTGATCTAACCTTACTATAGCTAAACACGAATTAAGGGGATCGGGGGCGGGGATTCCCTTAGATACCAACATTTGGGGTGACCTTGGCTGAGGTCGCTATATAATTTGCGCGTACCCCGGAAAGAAAAACCGTTTCCGTCCTGATCTTTGCAGGAGAAAATACTACGAGTCAGTCTATCCATGAGCTAGGACCGCTAGGAAATTCAAATCCTGTCCAAGCGTCCAATAGATGTTGATGTTAATTCCACACTTCAATCAAACAAAAACTTCAGTACTTCAACAACTTGCTAAGGGAAATCCCGAAATTCCGCAAACATCACTAGGCCCCAAACAACAAATTGAAGCATTAGTTCCACAATGAATACAACTGCCAAAAAAGCTTCCACCAAATTCTGCCCGCCTCCCAAGCTCCTCTCGATGTCTCAGTGTCCGTCATCCCTTCGCCCAACTGAGAGACGATACGACCTTGGCCACTCATCAACGTTGTCACATGCATATCCTGCATAGATGGTAAGGTAGAAAACAGGGCACAAATAGCTTAGTGTATCTGCATTGGTGCAAACAAATACATGGGTTCGGTATACGTTTCAGGTATTTCATCACTTGAAGGTACTTTTACAAGCATGTGTCAGTCACTGGAACTCCTTTTCCTGCAAGCTGAAGTCCACAACTACACTGTCAGGTTTTGTCTTTCTGTCCGCGGGAGGAAGAACATCCATGGGTATGAAGAACCTATAGCTAATTTGAAGCAATGGGAAATTTCGATTGACAAACCCCTGTCTGCTTGATTAGGGAAGTTTTGTAAGATCATCCTTTCCCTTTCACCATATTAGCTGAGAGGCAATAGTAGCTCCCATCCTCTGCCAGCTCCAAGTGAACAGCCTCCATCTCTTCGTCCATCTGCCAACCTGAAACTTGTTGCCGAAACAGTTGATTAACCACTGTCACGGTTAAGCTCAGCATGCAGAAAGGCAACAGGGACATGAACAAGTGAGAATCTGCTCCTGCTCTGGCCGCTGCTCCTGCTCCTGCTGCCTCTTAACTTTTATCTTAGTCTTCATCATCATGACAATAGATTACAATAATAATAATGATAATTGAAATGAGAAGAAGAGTGATAATAAGAAGAATAACATAAGAACAATAAGACTAAGACTAATGATAACAATAATGGTAATAATGATAATAATGTAACAATAATCATAATCACAAACATCATCGTCATCATCATCGTCGTCATCATCATCATCATCATCATCATCATCATCATCATCATCATCATCTACAAGCCAGTAGGACATTCTCATCATCTTTATACTCTTACTCTCCTCATTTGATCGCCATCTATTTCTTTCAACACTATTGCCCTGTGTGAGGTTGAAGTCCATTTTTCTGGAAAACAAAGTCTAGAACCTTTGGCGGCCTCTGCTGCAGAGGAGCTAAACGTGTAGCTGCCATCCAATGGCCCAAGCCTGTCACGTCCTGCCTTCTGTGCTGCAAGCCGTTCCTCAAATCGAGCTCATTGCATGCTAGCTGGGACCAAAGGTGGCGTGTTGGAGGAAGGGCTTCCAAGGTTATTCTGGGGCGCCAATTTTTTTTGGATTTCTTTTTGATTTTTTGGATTTGTGGAAAAAGTCGCAAAGGCAGCCAGGAGCACCAAGCACAAGCAGGCAGCAGGCAGCTGGCAGCTAGCAGCCAGTTAAGGGACGATTCAGCGCGTGGCGGAGGCTACTGCTGTGTGGCTGTTTTGTTGTTGTGGTTGCTTGTTGCTGTTGCTGTCGAAGCTGTCCACCGGGGGATGCCAAAGAGCCGCAGGGGATTGGGGGGTGTTCAGGGGGGAAGTGCGCAGTGCCTCCCCGCACCGATGCTGTGGCTGTCCCTGGTCAAAAATCATCAAGGCCGCAAAAACCCACAATAGCCACAAAAGCCGGAAGCCATGGGACGCCATAAAAGCTAGAACAACAAAAAAACAAGAACAGAAAAACACCTTTATATAGAAATATACCCTCCGCTATCACGTGGAGTCTGCTGAGTCTGCTACAAGAACCATCAACTGCACTCCTTTGAATTGTCCTGTCTTGGCTGCGTATATCTACTCTCGACTCATCAGTTGGCCAGCTCCCAATATGAGGACAAACATGCTTAGATTTCGACTTGCCCTGTCCCAACCATGGCCCACGTTTTTGAGGGATCTTCGATCCCAGAGGAGGCGTCAAATTTGCACACATTCTACTTGGAACTTGTAGGATGCTTGAACTGGGCTTTTGTCCCCTGTGTCAACAAGTTTTATATATGAATAGACGCATGGTAGTCTTAGATATGCCTGGCACACAAGTCCCATTGGATTTCACGCCAACTTCTCGGACTTCAATCACAGAATTTTCCAACAAGTTGGGTTCCAAATTGCTGCCACAAAAACCTGGAATTTTGAACATCCTGAACTTCCACCAAAGGTGCTTTCTGTGAACTTCCTGAACTCTTCTCCAACAAGTTCATGACATGGCCCTCTTGACGCTTAGCAGCTGCCTGGTGCAGACAGGGTACAAGCTTCAGCCAGTGGAAATTGAATCATCATCTCCAAAAAAAGGATGCACTGCACTTAAGTATAATTACTTGAGTTATGTTGACTGTTGAACCCCCTTCCAACCGACACCTTCCCTTCCCTACGATACAAACTGACACATCTCCCCGTCGTGCTCCTGGACATCCGCCAGCAATCGAGGATTTTTGCTCATGTCGGAGGTGAAAATGAAGTCAATGAACCTAAATTCGTGGAACTTCCAGTGGAACTCTCGCTGTTGGAAATGGAATTGTCCTGATTCAGAAATCTAATAATCAGTATGTGAAATTCAAAAATTCAGATCGCAGTTCGAAACCCAAAGGGCAAAAGAGGACCCAAAAAATGATTAGTGAAGGTACAACGACAGGTTTACATTTAAAAAAGGTGCAAGGATTCAAGGATAAATATAATGCCATCAATGAGTGGCAAGCACTAAGTATTAATCCCATGACTGGGGTCTTGGGAACCAGTACGGTAACGGGACCAGGGAAACAAGGCTTGTTAATATTCCAGAAAAGTCTTTGCTCTTCCCAGCAGAAGGATGGTTTCCTGACTTTATCGTGTCTTACATCTTCAGGATCTTCAGCTTTCAGATTTTCTCTAATTTGGTGGGGTTGAAAGTAAAAAATCTATCACCAAGGAGCTCATCGAACTGCACCAAAGCATCTCCTGAGATTGTGAAACAGTGAAGCATCACAGGCACTCACCGGTCACCATACCCACTTGATATTTAGATCTTAGTGTCATTTCTGGTACAGTAATAAACTCGCCACCATGGCAGTTTGCCAGCGTTTTATGGGGGAAGATGAGCAATCCAGCTATTTGTGGAGGGGTGTATGACACTATAAGCTATGAAGCTGCAAGTTGAAGAGTCCCGGTCTGAACACATGATCTGAATGGAGATCGGATTTTGGCCCCATGAAAATAGGAAATACAAACTTTGGGCTTCCCAAATCCTTTGTTCTTCTTGGCTGAGAATATCACATTTCTTTCAGAGCTTCCCGTCAAAAAGGAAACACTTCTGATCTAAAGACTACTCATCTCCATTTAAAAAAACTCAAGTTTTCAATAAAAAATGTCCCCTTGCAAACCATTTGTTTTCTCCATCCACAAACGTCGCCAAGTCGCGATTCCGATCCATCTTCCTGCGAGATTCGATGGTTTGGGAAGTGATCCAAATTTCCGGAAAACAGCCTTGTTTAGAGTGTTGGAAGAAACCCGGCTGACCAGTTAATATGCAGTTCATCCCATTATTTACAAAATTTATACATCCCCAGGTCGTGCAGGATTTGGCAATCTTCATGCAGAATATGGGATAGAATCAAGGAGCCTGCTACGTTCACTCTGAAAAAATGGTAAAGGTTTGAACTTTTTAAATAGAAATATATAGACTAATTCGAAAAAAAGTATGATAAACATCTCCACGAGCCAAACAAATTTGCCACAGAATTGTTCTCAACTATTCTGACTATTCTGCTAAGCTTGGGCAAAAGACTCTAGATCTTTAGGACAAGCCAACAGGAAACACCAAGGATTGAAAAAAACAAGAAATCTCCTCACCTTCCCCCCCAAAAGAAAAAACAACGGGCCCCAAAGTCGTGAG
This sequence comes from Breviolum minutum Mf 1.05b.01, assembly GCA_000507305.1. Taxonomy (NCBI): domain Eukaryota; class Dinophyceae; order Suessiales; family Symbiodiniaceae; genus Breviolum; species Breviolum minutum. The sequence continues at coordinate 193,150 of DF239780.1, forward strand.
TCCAACAAAGGCACCTAAAGATCTCATGAACATCATCTTTCGTGAGCTTTGCAGATAAACCTTGCCAATCATCCATCCCGGGGATCTTGGATGTTGATATTGTTGAGATTCTTCCACCAATCTTAGCAAATTCTTAGTGCACTTGGGGGCTTAAGCCTTGGATAGGTTACATTGATAAAGTTTTTTTTCTCGTGGGGAAAAAAACAAGATCCGTAAAAAATGTGTAAAAAGTATGGTTCTTTTGCACCAAAAGCATCCAAAAGCATGTACTTTAACGCATGTACACTTTTGCAGATGGCATGTGTGCAAGTATCAACATATTTGTAGATATCATATTTCTGTGCAAAGGGCATAAATGGGGGGGAGCATAGAATTGTTAAAACAACATGTGGTTTCCTGTAATTTCCATGGTATGCAATACAGCAATCATCATAAAAACTCCACAGACCTTGCTGTGTAAGGCATCCAAGGAACAACACAAGAAGGTCGTCAACTCTTCCAAACTCAATGAACCATCCTCGGGACCGCTGTCGATCAGGCTCAACACACTCATTATCTTGACCTATAATGACATTATAAACACATCCGCAAAAAAATCATGCACAGAGTTTTGTATACCTTTCATGTCCCAAGTATAGGAGATTCTCTGCCACAATTCAATCTTCAAGGAATTTCCTATCAAGGTGAAAGATCCCCATGGGGTTTTTCACCGGTTGAAAACTGTACGAGTACCCAGCTGTCCTTGTTGACATCCAATTCATGGAACTTCGCCTGCGTTCGCCCCCGCTGATACCGCTGATGCTGTCCCCCCCCGAAAAAGAAACATTACAAAACAGCCCTTTTTCATACTATTTTCATAGCACTTCCCATCAAAACCCCTTTCTGCAATTCAGTACTTCTATGGGCTCTTCAACCAGCCAACCCCTGACGTATTGGATCAGCTTAATGCTCTCAGCCGAAAAAAAACGTCAAGTTGTCAAGTCTTCCCCCTGCGGCCTTGATCTGAGTCTTTAATTGCTGGGCCTTGAAGGAGGAACGATCGTGTTCTGGACCAGGACTCCTACGATTTTTCGTTGAGAGTCCACCATGGCTTGAAGGCAATGGCTAGCTCCAATAAAGACATTTCCATGCAGAAAAAAGACAGCCCCTCAAAATCTCAAATCAATCAAATTCATGGATATATAATATATAGTCAATCCATGCCTTCTTAATGTTCTAAATGCATTTTTGTTCCAACCGCACTGAAAGAAACCGGCCTGGAAGAAGTTCGGGAGTCAGGTTTACCAGAAATGGGCGGAAGCAATGCCATGGAGTATGACAGGCTGAAATTGAGCTGAGAAATGATATTTGTTGGCATTTTTTAGACTCTTAAGTTTCCCATACGCGGATGGCTCCCCTGGTGTCCGCAGCCACATAAAAAGACTGTCGCGCTTTTAATGGTACATGACAAACTACGATGTAAAGTGCTGTTTCAATCTGTTTCAATCATGTGTCCAAACTTCTTACTCGTATCAAACAGTCCATGAGCCAAGGGGCAAAAACGGAAGGCTTCAAGTATTTGCCAATTCTGGGAAGCCAAGCTCTGCATATTTTTCTTGAGATTTTCCTCAACACCATTTCATTCAACAATTGGAACCAAGTTGTACGCAACTTAAGTTCATGTTCGACCTTGGCCCTAAACCTCAAAAAACTTGTAAACTGAGGATGTCGACATGTCGATATGTTTCGAAAAAAGGACCTGAAAATGTATGATCTCTCCTACACAAGATAAACACATTCCAATCAAATTTGCTCTGATTTCGGTTGACCTGCCTTTGGATTTCACTGCAGCACCTTTGGGATGCCTTCCAGGTGACCATGTCAAATGGCCATCACACATTGAGAACTCTCATCCGGAAGAGATCACCCCAGAAGGTAGGATACACCGTCATGCCGGTACGGGCCATCACGACAGCAGCTTATGAATATCAAAGATCTCAACCTGTCTCAACCTATCTAATCCTGCACAATTCCAATCCCTAAAACCCACTTTATGCTTTCAAACCCTTGGAAGCCAAGGGAAACATCTCTGCTACCGTGGTTCCCTACATCCAGCTGGACGCCTTTTTAGCACCGGGAACTCGACTAAGAACTCCTGGGCCCAAGAGGTGACAACAAGTTGAAGTGCTTCAGTGAGGAACGGTGGTGGAAGCTGTGATGAGATTCCTCCTGGTCAAATGCCCAATGTAACTTTTTAAAGGTGACTTTTGGATATGAACATATCAGGTGTTGCATGCACCTGAATTGCCCACTTTGTTTGGGATTCCTTAAGAATGACCCTTCTTCTCAGTCCTTTAGCAGTTTGTTGATTTTTGGTCGCAGGGTACGTGCTCCCGTCTCTTGCTTGTCAGAGGCCTGAAACCAATGAGAGCAGGAGACGTGCATGAAGTTTCAATGTGCAGGTCAGTGAAGAAATCCGTGTTGGCTGGAGGCCAAAAGAAATCCATGTCTGCAAACTACATCCACGTTCGGCGGTGCCTCCCAAACAGGCACCACATTGTGAGCATCTACCTGCCGTTTTCAAGAACCCAGCCACCATTTCTAGGTCTTAAAGAACTACCAACGGCTTTGCATCACGAAGATTTGACAAGATACTTTCTGTCTCTCCCAGTATCACACCTGGATCAAAGGAATGTGGAGCTTTTTGAGCTCTTTGCCAACCCCTGCAACTGGCAGGCAGTGGCGAACGGAGTAACTTGAGGGTGATCAGTTGGCAGCATTTGGCAGCCATTTATTGCAGAAGGGCTCAGCATCAGAAAGGATGCTTCAAAAGTTTCGTTCCGTTCTCCTTCTGGTAATTTTTGGATACTTCAACTTCACAACTGTCGAACTTCAGCCCTTGAATCCACGAGTTTTCGAGGGAGCCAGGCTTCAAACCAGACTCCAAGACAAACACCAGAACGGAACGATGCGCAAGGTGTGTAGACCCAAATCGGCCTAAAAATCCATAGAAATGACTGACAACTTGGACCTTATGCCCCTCATTATGGACTCGGCTCCCTGGTCGGATTCCATTAGTGCCACGAATGCGCCTGGTACAACCTCCCTTTTGTATGCTTCCAACTTCCAACACAAGTTCTTCAAGCGTTTCAGACTGCAAATCTTTTATTTAGTTTTTGAACGACACCAAAAGCCCAAAGGCATATTCTATTGTTTCACCTACTAAGAATACAAATCGATTCAATGACCGGTTCACTGGACATTCTACGTAGTCACGTTAGGAACATCCAACGACTTCGTATTTTTCACAAGTCAATGCACACTTCCCACTATTTGTTGTGCGACTGTGACATGAAGCTGGTGATATTGGATGATATTGGAACCCGCAACTGTAAACTTGCGTTGTAGCCGTACGTGAAAGGCACAAAATCACCCAAAAGGATTCAGATTCAATGTCCGATCCTGATGAAAATCCATACCAAGTGTTAAATCTTGTTTAAGCGGATACTGTCTAGAGTGTAAATGAAGAGGTTCATCAAACAACAATCATGTTTCAGGTTGATGATCCACGAATCCACGCTCCAATTTCGCCCGCCTGCCACCCAAGCACGAGGCACCCGCAAGGGCGACATGTCGCAAATCACTGCATGGACGGGACCTGATGGAGGTCAACTGTTCAATGTTCGTCCAACGTCAAATGAGAAGAAAAATGGTGATGAACTTGGGAGGATTGCAACCAAGTATACTTGGTATCACCATCATCATCATCATCATCATCATCATCATCATCATCATCGTCATCATCGTCATCATCAATCATCCACCTTCCACCATCCATCCATCATCCATCATCCATCATCTGTCACCCATCATCCATCATCCATCATCGTCATCATTATCAATATCAATATCATCAGCGGCAGCAGCCGCAGCAGCAGCGGCGGCACCAGTCATCAGTCATCAGCGATCCGTGATCAGTCATCCATTATCTATCATCGTCATCATCATTATCATCAACCTCGTCCTCATCCGCATCCGCATCCGTCATCACCTTCGTCGTTGTCGTCAACACCAGGACATCACTATCGTAAATGTGTTTCTCATTCTCATGAAATTATGCATTGTCAATCACTACTCTATGACTATATGTGTATTTTCACGTAAGTATTGTCACAATTGTAGTTATACCTACTATATCCAAATGCATTACACTATCTTACCAACCTATGGACAGTAGTGCACCCTCCCCTTGAGTCAAACCTTCGGCAAACACTTGGCCTCACTATTCAAGAGGTGATTTTGGGTCTTACTGTTGATGGTTCAGAAATCCGGCGAGAAAACCAGTTGAGCTTGGTAGTTTATGTACCATTATTTGCAGGGTTTTATAGATCCCAGGTGGTTGTTTAGGATTTCTGACCCATCAACAGTATGGATCATAGGAATCATAGGTGTCATAGGTGCCTTTTTAGCTGAAGAGGAATCTTTTGAAAGGAAACCAGCAGGCAAAGTATCATCAAAAGTTCCACCCTTGAAGGCTAACAAGATCAAATTTCACAAACTATCACTTGTCATGTCGCCTCATCCAGCGATGTATGTGAAGAGTAGTGCTTCAGCATAAGTGAACTGCAGAAAAACATTGTGTGCGACTGTGACACCTTATCAACTTTACCTGGGAAAATGGTGCCTTCCTTTGCTGGTTCTTTAAGTCAGGCTCTGCATGCGTCGACCTTCCACATCACTTTCCACAGGTTTCCATGGCCTTTCTTCTTTAGTGTGCGGATCAACTTCGGCACTTCTTTACTGCTTTCGCCCTGGTTCCGGCTACATCCAACCGTGGTTTTTTGCACATTTCAGAATGAATGGTCAGCTAGATCTGTTCTAGATGCTGGTAAGAATGTGACAAGTGGTGGATCAGCTTATCATTAGTTTTGTTTTACCCTCAATGGTCAATTTCTGTTCCGCTCAAATATGTTCCAACGTCATACCCGATACCGATACCGATAAAAAGCATTGAGCATCTTCAGATATATGAAGATTCTGTTGGCCACCGATGGTTCGATATGGTGATATTTTCCATGACTCTGACGCTTTCCGGCCAGATTCTGTTTTTGTTACCATTGTCGGTGATCATACAGGAGTGCTTTAATAGTGGCCAACTATCAACGATCTGCCCCAACATTGCTCACACGCACAGCCTTCAAGAGAAGGAAACCTTGTGGCTCCGGGGATTCAGCAGCTGGAGAGTTCCATGATTCACCACAAAGAATGGCAGAGAAATAGAGTTGTACACACCTAACACATCAAACAGAACTCAATCAAAAACACCTTTGCTGGGTACTGGGCCAATGTTCAATTTTTGAAGTTCTTTAGATGTTTCATCCTCAGCCGCCAGCGACAGCAAAAAGCAACAACGGCAACGACAACAACCAGAAAAACGACACCCACATGCGAATCCCTCCTCACTTCCGAGCGCAATGCGTCTGGTGGAGCATTTAGCACGCGCACAATCAAAACAACAACAGCTACAGCTACAGCGACAACAACAAACAAAAAATACAACAACAATTTCATTATATACATTGCGTGACATGCAATAAGATAACCTAAGACGTCTTTCGTTCTTGACTCATCAAAGAAGGATGCCTTCATGTCTGGGAAACATGTCGTTTTCTCCAAGCCTCCCAACGAGGCCACGCAACATGAAGTCGAAGTGTCGCAGAGTGGCATCCAGAAATTTGGGCACCAAACAGAAACAGACCTGCAAACACCTCATGATTCACGAGAAGCACCACAAGGGTGAACGAGTGAATTTTAAGCAAATCATAGGTCATAGGTGGTGTCATCAATGGCAATCCTGTAAGTATACATCCCTGATGTTGCACATGAGGTTTATAGAAGCCAATCTGTGCTCTCCAGAATTCTATGAACCACTTGCTACTGTCTTTCATTCATCTCATGCGATCTTCTAAATTCATCTAAATTCTAAAGCAATCATTTCGTGGTGTCAGTCTTTGATGTTTTAGCTCCTTGAACCATGAACCTTGACATCCCCCGCTCTAAGTGGCTATAATCGGGCCCGTATCTCAAAGTTTGGGGGCATCTGACAGCACGGTTCGGGGCACTTCGCTTGGGGACTTTGGGTCGACGTCCCAACTTGGGGTTGACGTCCCCGAATCACTAATCTTAGCCAAATAGCTAACCATCTTCCCCTCAAAACATCGGGATGAAAATCATGACGATTTGAATTGTTTGAAATGCCTTTAGACCATGAATGTGCAGTCAGCAGACCAGCAAGATCTCTTGCTCCTTACTGTGTTTAAAAAAAGAAATAACCGACCATCCAACTAAATGCTCTACCACCAGGTTTTTTTTGATGACCCTCCTTGACTTCCAAAACTCCTGGGATTCCAAAACGCGTTGCGTGCCAAAGCTAACTCCTCAAGTTTTCTATGGTTTGAACCCACTAGGGCTGGCACATGTCACCTGGGACCTTGTTCCATTTGCGTATGGAGCCATCTCCACTAGCTCCAGTATCATGTCATGCATTTGATTTGGAAGGCACTTTCCACTTGAAGGGGTCACACGGAAGTCTATGCAAAAAAACCGTAGAATGGACTCCAAAACACATGAGATACCCTTCGTTGAAATTGAGCGAAAATATGTTCCCATCTACTTTGGTCTCACGACCGAATTTGGAATTCCGAATTTATCATTTTGGGTCACTACTACAGCAGGATTGCAAGGAGCGTTCCGCAACTTTAAACGTGTGTTTCCCTCTCCACAGGCTTACCCCTGATTGGGATCTTACTCCCGTCAAAAAAAAGAAAGGGCCGAATGGCTGTGATACCATAAACGGAGGATTTTGCTGGCTGCATGATCCTACTGCGTGTCATTCAGGGTTCTTTACATCTCCCCCACGTTTGCCTAGCCTTCTTGCCCTTGCTAAAGGATTTTGGTGGACGTGTGTTTGTGTTTTTGACTTCTTCATACATTTCATACATTGTTTCATATGATTTCTTTCTCTCATGCATACACCCTCCATGCTTTGACTCTGTTTAAGGTCTACTAATTGGCTCCATGAATGCGTTCACTTCTGGAATCAAAGTTGCCGTTTCTCGCCGGAACCTGTGCTTTCAGCAGTGCCCAGTTGTCATGTGCCCGCTGGTCTCTGGACCTCTGCGAAGTAAAAATTGGTCATCTTGAAGGTTGGTGGATTGGCCAATCCACCCAAATGTGACCAACTCTGGACTCTGGAGTCCATCATCTAACAAAAGTCGACAGGCATGAACAATTCGAGAAAAACAGTGTTATATCATGACCCCTAAGGCCCTACCACAACTTCTCTGAAAGTGCTGAGAGGTCCTACATCCAGTAGACTACGCTGCCACCTGAGGTACCATCCTGCGACGTCGGAAATGCTGGGTCCAGGTGGCAACACAACAAGAATTTTCTCCAATGATGCGTTGCTTTTCCACTGAAAAATTAGCAAAGCAACACTTCAAGTAGAAGTCTTCAGACATTTAAAAATAAAAAAAAATACAACACAAAAACACCACCAAGTCACTAAGCAGCATGTTCAAGAATAAAACGGGTGTTTTTTGACGTTACTTCGTCTAACTTCAGTAAAAAATAACTACAGTTGAGTTCCTGAAGTTCTACTCCATTGGCATCTCTGCATCTTCGGACATCCACCGGCATGGCCAAAGGGCCCGAAGGATGGGAAAGCTGGGCCAAGCAAAGTATGGTGTTTTTGGTGTCGTTGACACGCAAACAAACATCTACAAATGGTTTAGTAGCTCCAACCACGACATGTTGTTTCTCAAAATGATTACGGCCAGCACTGACAGCAATTCGCCAATGCTGTATACAAAAAAAACGCAATGAGAGCCAAACGCTACCAGTTTCCATAAGCTTTGATTATTCATCAACCTCTTTCCACGGCAACGTACTGCTATCGAAATATCAATACCGCTCTTTATTGGTGTTATTCGCTGTTGGTGTTCATCACTGACTTCACGCGATAACCTATCGAATCAATCATCGTCCATTGGAGATTTCACTCCATCAATAACCATAAAGCACGGCATCTTTTTTTTCTGGACTTACGTGTTTTCGGGTATGTGATTGAAAGTAAATCTCAAATCCTTTGGGTTGGGTCCAAAGAATATGAAATGCCTCATCCCTCGCCTACCACGAAAAGGTATTGCAAATTGTGTTCATGCCACTCTGCAGGAAATTCAGGCTTTTTTGTATTCCAGGCATATATCCTCATTTCATCTCATCACCGTCATCGAGTGGAAATGCCATCGCCCTCAACGTTTGAAGTTTGGAAGCTCGCAGACCTGGGTCAAGGCAGGTGCGGTGAAAAGTTTTCGCCAACTTAGACATGTAAAATATGAATTAGGTAAAACGAAAGAAACGAGGTAAGCCAATAATAACTGAAAAGGTGAAACAATAAATGAGGTCAGCTAAATGAAAAAAAAACGGATGAGGTGAAACAATGAATAATGGTGATGTGATGAGAAAATGAATGAATATATTAGGGTAAATGGAAAATGAATGAGGTGGCCATTTGGTGGACACGGTTATCACATGGTTGTCCTAAGATCCTGGCGCGGCTCATTTCCTCCAGGCTTGTTGAGCCTGGTGCCTCCAGAGCCGAGGATTCAGAGGATCCTCAATGGTCTCAAATGGTCCCACTCTGGCAACTCGAGCCTCTGAGGTGCTTGTGTATTCCCCTCAAGATTTCAGCGATGTAACTCTACCAAAGCAAAATGTTCTTCTTTATCAGAACATACCTCGAAAAAAGAAAAGAAAACTAAATGGCTGATTCACAAAATGCCAGCGCTCGGCGCTTGGATTTTGTGAAACTCACGACTCAGCCCGAAACCACACTTCCAGACCAACTCTCTCAATTGACATGACCAGAAAGCACCTTCAGCCATCGTTCAAAAACATGGGTGAGGAACGAAACAGGTCAACTCACAAAGCCTCACTGAAAAAATTCATGGCGCCTGGGAGATCTTCGAATCGAGACCACCTAGACCACTTCCACCTTTCAATCACTGTCCGACAAATGCTGAGACATCAAATACATCAACCTCATGGAAACCAATGACACCATGGCAGCCAACCACACCTATGCAAGCTTTAGCAGCAGGTGCTGTTTGCAAAGCCTGCTTCGCTTGTTCTACATAGCGTTCCTGCGGATGCATTTTGCTAGATTTTGCAAGCTGATGTCAGTCCCGATTGTCAACCTGAATCATATATACTATTTCTATCTATTTCTCTGTTCATGGAGGAAGGCCATGATGTGAAGGGTCGAAGTGCCCTAACTTCAAACAGCAGAAACCGCCACCCAACGACGCAACGACCCACACCGCCTGCTGTGGGAGGCGAGCATTGTGGAGCCAAGCCCTGAAACTCCTGCGACAGAAATGCCATCCAGCAAATAAAGGCCCAATGCCATGTTTCAAAAACTGGCGAATTTGATTCAGCAAGCTTCCTTCTTCCCTGTCATTCTAAAGAGCCTTTTGAGTGCTGTAGCACTGTAGCAGCCAGCAGCAGAACACAAGTCAAAATGAATGGCCCAGACTTTGCCATCCTTCACTTTGGCCGTAAGGCAACTCTCAATTGCATTTTGAAATCAACTTTCGAAAGAAACATGGCCTCCACCCAAGCAAACCGAACACCCATTCCCGTGCCGCTTTTCGTTCCTTGCCAATGTCTCCTGAATGCAAATAGATAGATGGTAAATATAGTGCTGTCAGTTCTGTGCGGGCATGCGAGGGCTTTGGGCAATGCTTACCTAGTAAATTTTGCCGTCGCAAAACAAGCTGGACTCTTGACCAAAATGCAGATTGACAAATGGGCATGCCCATCGCACAAAGCGCTCGCCGCACCCAAGGCAATGTATGGACCAATGGGAAAGCACCAAACCTGGTTTGCAAGATGCTTACCTCATTGTGCTGCTGAAGCGCAAGTTCAATGCTCAATGGTTGAATCTGAATCTACGCAAGTGGTGTACCACACCGATCCCTGCCAAATTCAGATCGAGCACATTGAGTGGATAAAGCAAAGTGCATGAGAAGTTTCAGCAAACGAGCAAGGACAAACATCTTGTCTAGGAGTCTAGGCTTCAACTGAATCTTCGAGCATGTTTTTCAAACATCACTCATACGGAGATGGAGATGCACTTGCTTCACTCAACAAGCAGTAACAGCTAAGGCCATTGATCTTGCTGACTCTTCACTCAGGAGAATGAAGTTGAGAACTAAAGGTACAGATGAACACACATGTATCATCTCTTCATCACGTGCTGCAACAGCACATGGTGAGGAAAAGAATTGCGATCCCGCAGTTCCTCTCTAACAATGTCGAACCCTTCACTTCGTTGTCTATGATCTATGGGCAAAACTGCAGGGTCGCCTCGCCACCGCTCTTCTCTTTAACCGGACGACGGGGGCCGACTATATGGATGCGGCTGGTGCTGGTGAACCTTGAAGTAGGCCTTTGATCGTGAGAAGACGCCTTGGCAAAGAATCACTGTTGAAGGGCTAAAATGCGAGGTCGAACCATAGACATCAGGATGTGTTGAGATTCTATAGTAACCTAGCATCTGTGTGGCCGAACCATGCCAAGCCGTGTCTTCGCCCTGACATGCACTCACTTGATTGCAAATCTGAAAGGAATGAGTTGCATTCGAAGCATTGGTGAGGGCGCCCTCCCGCCAACCCCGTCGCAAGCAAGCCACGTGGATGGGATTCCTCACAAGGAAGACAATCAGAAAGATCGTTCTCCGCCAGTGTAGACGAAAGCCACAAGCGCTTTACCCAACCTGACAACAAATTACCCTGGCCAATAGTTACTAGTAGCAGTGAATCACAACTAGTTTGAACTCATGATAACCCATGACTTGTTTTGAACCAACCCTGATGGTGAGTGACCATCCTCTCTTCAACCAGTCATTCTCTAGTGAGTTGCCTGCCTTACAAGCATGGAGTGACTATCACTAAGCCATCCCGCCATACCGCCGAGGAACGCCGGTCTTCCGATCTTGGCACTGGTTGCAATAGACCACGGCCATGCATCACACGCGTGTTGTCAATCACGAGAATGCTTCCTGGAAGCTAAGCAACTTCGCCTGGAGGTGGTCTGTGATGACGGCTTGCCGACTACCTAACTAGTATACAGTAACTGTAGCGATTGGGAAAATAATGACACTGATAAATATTTGATATACCAACCAAAGTTTGAGGTGCCCAGTTCCATCGCACAGCGGCACCACCAGTTGCGAAGATGATTCATATTGGGTTCATATGCATTGCTGCTAATTGCTGCTTGCTAATTGCTGCTTGCTGCTTGGTTGCTTGCTGCTTGGTTGCTTGCTGCTTGCAACTCGCTACTCGCTATTCGCTACTCGCTGCTCGTTACTGGCTACTGGCTACTCGCTACCCGCTGATCGCTACCCGCTACTCGCTGCCCGCTGCTCGCTGCTCGCTACTCGCTACTCTCTACTTGCTAGTACTAGCTACTTGCTGCTACCTACTACCTACTAGCTACTAGCTACTAGCGACTAGCTACTAGCGACTAGCGACTGGCGACTAGCTACTACTACTACTACTACTAATAATAATAATGATAATAGTAATAATAATATACTACTACTACTACTACTACTACTACTACTACTACTACTACTACTACTACTACTACTACTACTACTACTACTACTACTACTACTACTACTACTACTACTACTACTACTCGGCAGTAGGCTGGTTGGATCTTTTTGGGATGTTTGGGAGAATAACAAGCTGGTACGATGTGGGAGACCATGTCTTCACCAAGCCGCGCATTCCAGATAGCAAGTGCTCGTGCAAACCTTCCCAAGCCTCGGCCCAAGTTGTCTCTTTGGCTCAGTGGATATTCTAGTCCTGTTCTTAGGATTATAGGCCTTGCGTTTTCCCTAATCCTCCGGCCATGACAGTACTCCTCCCCTTAAGTTCTATGATTTTTATGGCTTACAGATGCTTACAATTATCATCCAGGATATCCAAGGTCGATCCGTCTTCAAAATTGTATCACAGTTTTAGATCACTTGCAGCTTGGGCAACTTTTTTGGCTTCTGGATCCGTGGCATCCGTGCTTTTTCGCAATATCGATCCTCACCAAGATCTGATAGTGAAATCCCAACAAATGGTTGATGAAAAACAAAAAGAGCCCCGGAAAAGACTCAAGATTTATATATGGCCTTTTCTTTTGGAAAGAACAAAAAATTGTTCCAGGCCAGCAACAATTTTGGAGGGATGTGTCTGAAACGGTTTTCGCGAAGCAACTCTGTCTGGATGCCAGCTTTTTGGAGCTCGTTGTCTGGGGGAACCAAGGCCACGGTTGTTGTGGTTTCCATTACCTTGCATACTGCTGGACTGGTGAACCGGTGAACCCTGTGAACTGTGAAAAGTAGATTACACACTCTGGCTGGGAAGATCAGGCAAAATCATAGAGCATCAGCGTTTGATTCAAACAAATTGTCTATAACTATAACTTCAACCTGATTACGAGGAAGAATCATTGCTTGACATATGCCCGACGATTGTAGATTCGGACAAACGAAAATCATGTTCACCACAGCAACTAACTTTTACTCCAAAAAGCTTCTACACTGGAATCCTTGTACACAAGAATCCTTTCACCCGAAACAGCTTCCATCAAAAAGCTTTTACACCAAACAGCTTTACACCACATGGCAAAGGTAAGGGCAGGAAAGGAAAAGCAAAGATTGAAAGGATAAGCACCGATGAGCAAGGATTCGCAGAAAAGCACTTGCATGTGTACAGGCTGCGTTTGGTCAGCGACACCCTGCGACAAATTAGCCATGAATCGTGTTTTGATCTAAGAGTAAGGATATGTAAGGCCATGTGAGGATATGCAAGGATATGTAAGGGCATGAAAGGATATGTGAGGGCATGTAAGGATATGTAAGGATGTGTGAGGATATGTAAGGATGTGTGAGGATATGCAAGGATATGTAAGGGCATGAAAGGATATGTGAGGGCATGTAAGGATATGTAATGATATGTCAATGTAAAGATATGCAATCGTCATAGAGTCATATCTTCAGAGAAACCCTGCGACGAAACCTCTTTCGGGTAAAAAGGCATCATCTAGCCCCATCCAAGTGCTAGCATTTTGCTTGTAATTGTCAAAATATAGATATAGATACAAACAGCGCAACACTCACAGATTGAATGTCAACGCTTCTCCTGCTGGCAGGTGGAACTTGATGTTGGTCCAAGCAGCATTCTTGATGCCAAACAAGAGTTGGATGGGCGCTCGAAGGAGGTGATCAGCATCATCGACATGAAGACGCATGGGTTTCTCTTCCAGTTTGGTGTGGTCCACTTCACGGTGTGCCCCATGGAACTCCACATGTTGCTTCTCAGGAATAATGTCGGTGATAATCCGACCCCCGTAGAGTTCACTGAAGCTGTGTATATGGCAAACATGATCAGGCATGTGTAGTACCGACTGGCGCACTACGGCAAGCAGCACATAATCTGCTATCGTGTTCACTGGAGGATGTTTATTTCCCACAGATCGTTGCTCGGGCGTTTCCTGAAACGCCGTTTCCTCAGAGATCTTACGTGCCAAAGACGGATCATACAAATGTACAAAGCCGTCCTGGCAGAACATGTTGGAAGCAGGAAATTGTCCCACATGTCACATACCCCGCAAAGATCTTCATATTGTTTTCTCAACTGATCAACTATTTTGATCTATATTTGCCATATTTGGGCTTTTACACTGAACCCCGTCCTTCTGGAACTCTGACAACACAGACTTTTCGAAGAGTGGTGTCTTTTGGAGAGTTTGCCCCAAAGCTGCCCATGCATTTTCGAAAGCATCATTGTCTCCAAGATCAGGCACTGGAAGTTGCAACACGGCATGATCGAAGACAATCATCTTGTCCCACCAGCACTGGTCACTGGGCTCTCTTTGGGTTCTCTTTTCTTTGGGATGAAAATTGGCGACAAACACTCAGCATGGCAGCATGTCTCTCAGCCCTTGGATGGCCCTGGGTCATAGGAATGATACTAATTGCATTATCAAAATCTTCATCCGTACACAAAGATAGGAAAAAAAACAAATAGACGCTTAAGGCATGTCAAATGCATTTCAAAATCAAAGGATCCTTCCCAATCTTCCCCATACTGCCCTCTGTTCAGGACCAAGATGTTTTAATTTTTGTGAATTCATTTACCAGTTTGGGACACACCTCTGTCCACGAGGCAACGTTGTTTAGCTCTTTTACATTCTTTTGCGCAAATGGCGACAACTCTTTGAACGATGGATATGGCGTAACGCCGCACTTGTGAAGCATGGCGCAAAACACGATCGAGGAGCGGTCTGATTGTTATCCGAGGCTCTCATGATGCGCTCACCAAGATCCTTGGCGAAACAATTGCACTATAGTCACCCGACATCACTCGATACTATCAGGATCTTGCCCGCCCCAGGTGAGTCGAACACCTTTTTCCAGTGAGTCTATATCCAACATTTCTTGAGGAGTCAAAGATATCCCAAGACATTCCGCGTTTTTTCGGATCCGTTCGGGATCAGACGACTTAGGAATGACATGACAGCCCTTCTGCACAGACCAGCGAAGCAAAACAGCAGCCGAAGACGTACCACATCGTAAAGCTGGAGCTTTGATTGCTGGCAATGCAAAAAAATCTTGGGCTCTCTTGGAATCGCTAGATCCCAAAGATGCAAAAGCCTGTACTGCAATGCCTTCATCTCGACAAAAAGTCTGCAATTCCTTTTGAATCAGCCACGGATGAACTTCCACTTGATTCACCATGGGTTTGATTTCGCAAGTCTTAAGAAGCTCTTTCAAGTGCCTTATGCTGTAGTTGCATACGCCTATAGCTCGGACTTTCCCATCCTTCAACAACTTCTCCAAAGCCTTCCATGTTTCAGCTCGTGTTTCAGGAGTCCAATGGGTCGAGGAAGGTTGGGGTCCCGGCCAATGGATCATGTAGAGGTCGATGTATTCCAACTCCAAACGCTTCAGAGATTGAGTACATGCAGCGATGGTTTTCTCAAAGCCATGATGTGTTCTCCAGACCTTTGTGCTAATGAAAACCTCTGAGCGCTTGAGACCAGATTTCTGCAATGCACTTCCAACTGCTCGCTCCGTATTTCCTCTTTCATAAATCTGGCCAGTGTCAATGAGGCGATAACCAGTCTCCAAAGCAACCTTCACAGAAGCTTCCGCCTTCTTCCCCAGAGCATATGTACCAAAGCCCAAGACCGGCATGGCCACACCGTTGTGTAATCTCACTGCATCTTTGCAAGAAGTCGCCACTTCTGTGGATGCAATGATCTTCATTTCGGGATCGGCAAAAGCTTTTGACCCTGAGGCCTTGGCTGCGTAAAAACCGCTACTTGCAGCTTTTGATTGAAAGAAATCGGTCATTCTCTTCTGCTTGGCCGGCTCCTTTGCCGCATCCAAGGTCCTCTTCATGCCGGGAGGTATCCGGTATCCAAGGAGGTTCTCCTTCTGGCCTTTCGTCAAACCCTCTGGGAAAAAACCCCTTCAAAAGGCTTCGGGTTCCAACATGTTCCAGAAATGCAACCAAGCAGCAAAGCAAGTGAAACTGCCCATAGTCAAATTACTAGAGAACAAGAAAAGAAAGAGACGAAGATCATGCACAAAAATGTCCTTGAGAGAATCGAAGCCAAAAACAACCAACGTCTAAAAGGTCGAAAAGTGCATCTGATGACTTGACTTTGTCTCAAGACTCGGCCCTGCACCCCCCCAAATCCAAGATGTGTTGCCAACCTGCATCAAACGAATCACCTTCTCGATGATTGTCGGGCGTCACCTTGGGATCACCGCACTAGAGACCCATGGTGTAAGATCCTCCAAAATTTGCAAGGCTATATATAACATATTTCATATATTGTCATATTGTTGTGTCTGATATGTCAAAGTCATGGTGACCTGAAATTAATCCAAGCAGATTTGAGAGAAGAGGGTCTGATTTTCTGGACTACCTGTGGATACAGAAATTTGATTCCCTGAGCACGTCGCAAAATGGTCAAACTACGGAGGAGTATTGTTTCCAACTGTTCCAATAATGTTTCCAAACCTCTTACTGGTAGCCTACAGTCTATGAGCCAAGGGGCAAAAAGGAAAGCAACAACATATTATGTGAACACGTAAAACAAGCAGGCTTTATGAAGCAAGAGTCAAATTTCAGGCTTCAAGCATTTGACAATTCCGGGAGGCCGATCTCTGCATATTTTTCTTGAAATTTTCCTGAACACCATTTGTTTTCCAAACAAATTTGCTCTAATTTCCGGGTGCCTTGCCTTTGGATTTGACCGCAGCACCTTTGGGATGCCTTCCACGTGAGGAACTCTCAAGGAGAGGCGAGCTCTCGCTGCTGAAAAAGACCGGCTGGGTATGGTGGGCGAGTGAATTTGGCCACGTGCTATAGGACTATATATAGGACTATAGGATTTCTCAGCTAAATGCCTTGGCCATGGTTTTTTCTTGCGAAATGTCCTGGCTGGATGATTCTACTATGTGTCATTAAGGGTTTTTGATGTCTCCCCCACGTTTGCTCAGCCTTCTTGCCCTGGCTGAATGATTTTGGTGGACATGTGTTTGTGTTTATGACTTCTTTAGACAAAACCGTTTCCCCCCGCCGGGACCTGTGCTTTCAGCAGTGCCCAGTTGTCATGTGCCCGCTGGTCTCTTGACCTCTGCGAAGTAAGAAATCGGTCATCTTGAAGGTTGGTAGATTGGCTACAACCCAAATGTGACCAACTCTGGAAAATCATCTAACAAAAAAGACAGGCATTCAATTCAAAAACAAGGTGAGCCTTAGAACCAAAAAAACAAAGCGGACATAAGAAAACCCGATAAGAATTGAAACGCCAAAGCATATGCCCGCTTGGTAGCCCAAAAAGTTTGTGTCAACAAGGGGGCGTTTGCGATACAGACTTTTTACGCTCCAAACACGGCAAATTATTCCCAACATAAGTTCAAGAATGGCATCAATTTGGTCCAAGTTGACTCCACATACCCGGCATTTTCTTCAGATGGGTCCAAAAAGTTAGTATCAAAAACGGCGTGTTTGCGACGAAGTTTGCGATACAGACTTTTTTAGGCCCCAACTAGGGTACAAGACTGACTTCAACTCCCAGAAAAGTCGCTTGGCACCGCCTCTTGCTCGCTCCCTCTGCTCCCTCCAAGAAGCCGGTCGGTCAGCAACTTCTCTGAAAGTGCTGAGAAGTCCTGCATCCAGTAGACTACGCTGCCACCTCAGGTACCATCCTGCGCCGTCGGAAATGCTGGGTCCATGGGGTGGCAAATCAACAAGAAAATGGTCAACTCGGCAAGAATTTTCTCCAATGATGCG
Organism: Breviolum minutum Mf 1.05b.01; assembly: GCA_000507305.1. Lineage (NCBI taxonomy): Eukaryota > Dinophyceae > Suessiales > Symbiodiniaceae > Breviolum > Breviolum minutum. Next base: position 210,564 of record DF239780.1, read on the forward strand.
TTGTTTTTCCAGGAAATATGCCAAACAAAAATTCAATGGCAAGTCTTCAGGCACTTGGAAAAACACAAAAAAACACCACCAAGTCACTAAGCGCCAGCATGTTTGTTTATATATATATATATATATATATATAAACAAAGGGGTGTTTTTTGGACGTTACGTGGTCAAAGTTCAGTAAATAATCATACAGTTGAGTTCCTGAAGTTCTACTCCATTGGCATCTCTGCATCTTCGGGCATCCACCGGCATGGCCAAAGGGCCCCGAGGGAAAGCTGGGCCAAGCAAAGTATGGTGTTTTTGGTGTCATTGACACGCAAACAAACATCTGCAAAGGGTTCAGTAATTCCAAAAGCGACAAAATAAAGATGAGAGCCAAACACTACCAATTTCATCCAATTTCCATGTCCTTTGATTATTCATCAACCTTTTTCCATGACAACTTGATGCCATCAAAATATAAATACCGCTCTTCATTGGTGTTATTGGTTCTTGGTGAGCAGCAAAAACCTCGGTTTGGGCCGGCTTGCGTGCGAACTACTGAGAATAAATGAAAGCAACACATCCAGAGATGAGAGATTTGATTTGATGCTCAAATAATTTGCCTCCTTCATTCAAACATATTCAAACAATATTCAGCAGCAACAGCCAGCAGCAATTTTTGTCCCTTCGCCGACATTCTCCTGCAGTGCTCCCTCGCAAGGATCCCTGCTCTCCACTCAACATGGCAGGAATGCCACTTGTGCCACAAGGGACGTGTCATGTAAATACAAACGCCTTTAAACTTGCTGCTAGAACTCATCAACGCATTGTCATATGACACTTGTGATCGATCCCCTGAGCCTCCCCCTTTCTGGACATCAAGTGTGCTGATGTCCAAAGCAGCAACCTTTCAACCGGTGCGCCTGATCGCTATTCTTCGAATGACTAGGTCATGTTGGACTCAAGCATGACAGATATCGCGAACCCCATTCTTGCACCTCACTGCGCAGCAGCTGGCATTAAGAAAAGGCTGTGGGACGATTTGGCACCATGCCAAAGTTTGTCAAAACGGCTGGCACAGACATGCATCACTGTGATTTTTGTGTGATGTGGCAAGCATGTGCCGGATGTTCGAAAGATCTCGAAAACAGGTCAACTTCATCCTTGCATGGGAAGCAGGACAAATTGACCAAGGGTCAACTGCTAGTGCTGCACTTTGCAATACTTCATTTGGCCAGGACAAGAGTGGAATAAGATGAACCAATCGTCATGCCATTGTTCATGATTGGCTTTGGGAGCCCAGTGCACGGGGTGCTTCCGGTCATTTTTCCCTCACATGTGACATGTATTTGCATTTTCTGTCTCACCCATAAGCACTGGCCTTTGCTCTTGCCAGCAGGAAGCATCCGAAGTTCATCTCCATCAGGTTGGTATGAAAAGTGCTTCAAACCAACGGCGATTCAGGTTCCGCGCTCATCTCTTCGACCATATGAATTCGCTTCTGGGTTTTCAGGACCGCGAAAACAAGCACATGTTGATGCAAATCACAGGGCCACCATGGAAAGCTAATCTACCTCTTGAGGCCCTTTGCTTCTTTTGATGAGCTACTGCATGCTGCTATGTCAATTTTGGAATGGTGAATGCTGGTGCACGTGCACCCCTCCCAGCTGAGACACAAAACTGTGGCGTACACAGAATCAAGCTGAAATCTCCAGACTGAAAATCAAGTTTGGAGATGTGCCAGGTTGAGTCAGAAGCTGCTTGAAACAGAAACCCACACAAAGCTGAAAATTTCCACTCCTTTCTTGAGAGCCTAGTGATCTAGTGAATCTAGTGAGCCAAGCAAACTAAGTCTTCGAGGGTCTGAGAACCTTAGGAATGCAAAGTGGAGATGAGCAACAGAAGGGTGATTTCAATAAACCTTTTTTGTGGCAAACATCGTGGTCTTCTCGCTCAGTTTGAAGAAAACAATGGCTTTGGAAGGCCTTTCACTTGGCCTTTTTCCAAATTCGCTCATTGCAAAGATGATGCCTGAATTTGCCGGCTGGCAGATGGAGGCTTGAGCAAACCAGTCGAGCATTTTCACACTTAGAACGTGTTCTTCTGGGACCTGTCGTTGATTTTTCAGGTGGTAAGAAGAGTGAACTGAAGACATGGGCTTTGGATGGTAGTTTTGACTTACCGACATCGCAAACAGAAATCCTCAAAATCATCATCAATTTTGTCGATTCAGCCTTGGGACAGACTCAAGGTTACGACTCTGAAAGGGACCAAGACCTGCTGGCAAAAGCCATTCTCCGTGTCAATTTGAACCTCATCTATATACTCACTCTTGCATACGCACAAAACAGAGCCACAACCCTCCAAGAAATACACTGGCTGCACCAGGAACGAAGCAGCTACTACTTCCCAATGAATTCCTCCACAAACAAGTTAGAATAGCCAGCGTTGACTCGACAAACTTCACACAATTCGCACCTACTCACTCAATGAAACTGCTTCCAATTCCAGTGATCTGGAAGCCGATAAGTGCTGATCCGTTGCAGGAATGGCTGAATCTAAAATTACTCAGAAGGCTCCATCACACCTTAAGCCTGTGAGGCACTAGGTGGATTTAGGTTTGTGAAGGATTTGGACGAAAGCTTTGTGACTTTTACCCTTGGAATGGCAGCGTGGCTATCCAGACAAATGCAGTAACGTCGGATTTCACTGCCTGTGAAATCCGGCCTATTTGGAACCAGGCAGAAGGGAAACTGCTGGCGGTAGGCACCGTACGGGATCACTTCGACTCAAATTCAATTGCACGCAAGGAAAAAGGACTAGCTGCCGGTCCACCATGAGTGCGACATCACTTCAAAACTTCAAAACATGAGAAAGGCAGCGACCAAATCACCGGACTCAGATACTTGATTTGTTGAAAGAGTTTTCGGCAACAGCATTGCCACACTGTAAATAAAAGATTCGTCTCACCCTCACATCTCCACTCCTCCAGTTAAAGTAGCATACGATAGAAGCAAAGTCAAACATATTAAGGCTGCTTTCATGAACCCCGGTAAACAGCTAAAAGACACATGAACTGCCACAGCTGGTGGACGGGAAAAAAGCGCGCAAGTCACGGAGGAAGCGTCTTCATTGTACACAACTATCGTACACAGAAGACATCCCATGCAATGTTGGAACCTGGCCAAATCCACACTAAGCTGGGGCGGACAGCTGCTCGGCTCTGGAATAGATCCGCACCATGTTGGAACACACCTTTCATGCAAGCAGTCCCTCAATCAGGGGCAGCTCGACCTGATCCTTCATGTAGCTATTCCATGGTATGCGATGCCCACTGCAGAAAAGCGAGCGGCCAGCAAAATTATTTGCCTGTCCGGTGTCATAACTTACAGGACATCAAGTTTGCTGATGCCCAAAGCAGCAACCTTTCAACCGGTGCGCCTGATCGCTATTCTTCGAATGACTAGGTCATGTTGGACTCAAGCATGACAGATATCGCGAACCCCATTCTTGCACCTCAATGGGCAGCAGCTGGCATTAAGAAAAGGCTGTGGGACGATTTGGCACCATGCCAAAGTTTGTCAAAACGGCTGGCACAGACATGCATCACTGTGATTTTTGTGTGATGTGGCAAGCATGTGCCGGATGTTCGAAAGGTCTCGAAAACATGTCACCTTCATCCTTGCATGGGAAGCAGGACAAATTGACCAAGGGTCAACTGCTAGTGCTGCACTTTGCAATACTTCATTTGGCCAGGACAAGAGTGGAATAAGATGAACCAATCGTCATGCCATTGTTCATGATTGGCTTTGGGAGCCCAGTGCACGGGGTGCTTCCGGTCATTTTTCCCTCACATGTGACATGTATTTGCATTTTCTGTCTCACCCATAAGCACTGGCCTTTGCTCTTGCCAGCAGGAAGCATCCGAAGTTCATCTCCATCAGGTTGGTATGAAAAGTGCTTCAAACCAACGGCGATTCAGGTTCCGCGCTCATCTCTTCGACCATATGAATTCGCTTCTGGGTTTTCAGGACCGCGAAAACAAGCACATGTTGATGCAAATCACAGGGCCACCATGGAAAGCTAATCTACCTCTTGAGGCCCTTTGCTTCTTTTGATGGGGCTACTGCATGCTGCTATGTCAATTTTGAAATGGTGAATGCTGGTGCACGTGCACCCCTCCCAGCTGAGACACAAAACTGTGGCGTACACAGAATCAAGCTGAAATCTCCAGACTGAAAATCAAGTTTGGAGATGTGCCAGGTTGAGTCAGAAGTTGCTTGAAACGGAAACCCACACAAAGCTGAAAATTGCCACTCCTTTCTTGAGAGCCTAGTGATCTAGTGAATCTAGTGAGCCAAGCAAACTAAGTCTTCGAGGGTCTGAGAACCTTAGGAATGCTACAGAGGCATCTTTTCTTCAAGGAATCTTTTTGGTACCTTTCTTTTTGGTACCTCATCATAAAACACGCTGGTCCGTGCATCAAAGCGATTTTTGATGAGCTGGTCAACATTCCCCCAGATACAGCTCCTATAGATTCTTCCCCATACAGATCCCATATAGGTCTATAGGTTTAGGCGTGATATAGGAGGGTCACATGGTAGGTCTCTGTACCTCTTCGGATCTACCAAAATGTTACGAGCCCAGGGCGGTTTCCATGACTCCGGTCTCAAAGTACAGTGCTTCCAAGAACTATATTGAGCCAGGTGCAATATCGCGCTATTTCTTTTTGAATGTACATGCACTGGAAATGTGGCGTAATATGGCTATATTCAAACAAAATAGGGAGCGACAAAAAAAACATGCACTGGAATACATGCACTGGAAATGTGGCGTGTCCGTGTGGCTATTTGGGTCTCACAGGCTTCTTTTGCTGAAAAACATCCACTTCATGCCCACCTTCCAAATGCTTGGTAAAGGTTCGCAGGTTCCTTTAAGTTATATGATGCATCTGTGTGCAGTTCTTGAAGGTCTCATCCCATGGTTTCTCTCGGAAAACACCTCCCAAACCGGGGTACCATGGGTCCCTGGGTCCCTGAAAAATTCTGTGGATTTTTGGCGATTAGGTATCATTTTCTGGAGAAATATGCCTAGTGAGGTAAGCCACCACAGGTATCGGTCTGCTGTTGATCGGTGACGGGCCTCCCCACATCCCCCTGCGCTGTTTTCTCAGGCTTCAAATAGATACCGGAATCAATCCGACCTCTTTTCATGTGATAACTTCTTTGGCAGCGCATGTTTCCTTAGTTTCCTTACATCATAGATCTACAATGATCTACATTATCTCTGTTTCTTTCCTTGCTGCTCGATATTTCCCCGCTTCATTAAGATGCTCTTCGCACGACATTCCTACATATCTCTTGATCTTCGCAGATCTGCGCTGGACTTCGTGCTGTGGAGAATTCCTAAGGACAGCAAGGTGTGCAAGGTCTGTAAAAACAATGGGTAGCGCCTATATGAAAGCAAAGGGTATTGTTTTTGGATTACTGTAATTCTCGTTTTCTCGGGTTATGACTTATTTATGAAAGCGCAGCTTTTCGCCTGGTTGCTGAATTGATTCGATTAGGCATTGATTTTTTGAAGGATGCATGGGGTTAAGTACAATAGCATTGGAATGGACAAACGCCACCACTTTCACTCTGCCTCGCCAGGGTTTGCGTGACTGTGCACACCACGGCCGGCAGAGGCCTTGACGTAAGGCTGCAAAATAAAAGCAGGTGGCCATGCCCCAGCCTGCCAATTTGACACCTCACAACCAATGGAGTGTCGCTCAAAACTGCATTTCTGATCATTTGCGTTACACATTTTGGCAGGAAAAATGGTGAATGATCATGTTGCGCTGTCCGTCCCTTGTGATTCATCAGAGGTAGCCTGTCATCAGAAACTCTTGACTTTTCGTGACTCTTTGGCTTTCTGCTGCTCCCATGTTCTGCATAGACTCCTCTCCATTCTGTCTTGAAAGATGTAATTTGGAGTCACGCAATAATCTATGTTTTCCGGTGATGTCAAGGTCGATGAAACTCTTTTGCGCTCAAAAAGCTCAAGTGGCAGAGTCCTTGACGATTTAGAGATCTATATAGGCTGCAGAATCAAAGCTGTGTCAGAAGTAGTATGCCAATGTGAAAGATGGCGCAAACCAATACATCTGAGTTTTACTGTGGAATTTTTCAAGGATATCGCAACCAACATCTCAGACCAAAGGGAGGCAAATCACTCAGGAACCTCTACCTCGTTTCAATCTCGTTTCTCAATGTTTGACAAAATTCTTCAATACATGATGATCTCGTTTTCAAACTCTGGAGCACTTGACATTTCACAAAGATGACACACGCGACGACCTGTCTTGGTATTGGAGTCCCCCAAACACCTTTTGATCTCATTTTGCATACCAGCAATACTATCTTTCATCTTCCTAAACAAATGGAGTTGACCAGGTCCTGTTACAGTCAATTCGTGGGTGAGAGACTTGGCAACAGGGCAATTTGGACTTAAGGCTGCAGAATAAAAGCAGGTGGCCATGCCCCAGCCTGCCAATTTGACACCTCACAACCAATGGAGTGTCGCTCAAAACTGCATTTCTGATCATGTGCGTTACACATTTTGGCAGGAAAAATGGTGAATGGTCCTGTTGCGCAGCCCCTTGGGATTCATCAGAGGTAGCAGGTAGCCCACCACAAACTTTTGACTTTTCGTGACTCTTTGGCTTTCTGCTGCTTACATGTTCTGCAGAGACTCCTCTCCATTCTGTCTTGAAAGATGTAATTTGGAGTCACGCAATAATCTATGTTTTCCGGTGATGTCAAGGTCGATGAAACTCTTTTGCGCTCAAAAAGCTCAAGTGGCAGAGTCCTTGACGAGGTCCAGATCTAGGCTGCAGAATGAAAGCTGCGTCAGAAGTAGTATGCCAATGTGAAAGATGGCGCAACTCCCATGTTCGGTAGGTCTAGTAACGGGGAAGGACAGACCAATACATGTGAGTTTTACTGTGGAATTTTTCAAGGATATCGCAACCAACATCTCAGACCAAAGGGAGGCAAATCACTCAGGAACCTGTACCTCGTTTCAATCTCGTTTCTCAATGTTTGACAAAATTCTTCAATACATGATGATCTCGTTTTCAAACTCTGGAGCACTTGACATTTCACAAAGATGACACGCGTGACGACCTGTCTTGGTATTGGAGTCCCCCAAACTCCTTTTGATCTCATTTTGCATACCAGCAATACTATCTTTCATCTTCGTAAACAAATGGAGTTGACCAGGTCCTGTTACAGTCAATTCGTGGGTGAGAGACTTGGCAACAGGGCAATTTGGACTTAAGGCTGCAGAATAAAAGCAGGTGGCCATGCCCCAGCCTGCCAATTTGACACCTCACAACCAATGGAGTGTCGCTCAAAACTGCATTTCTGATCATGTGCGTTACACATTTGGGCAGGAAAAATGGTGAATGGTCCTGTTGCGCTGCCCCTTGGGATTCATCAGAGGTAGCCTGTCATCTTCATTTGGTTGCAACACAAGGCGGGTAGGGATTCTTCAATCGTACTGATGAATCCGCTACTGTGTCAAATGGAATGGGATGTTGCTCAAAACTCAAAATCACATGTAGAGCTCCCTCTTTGGCCAACCAAGATTGAAAGGGTCTGAATGTGCAGTCCTTTCACACGAAAAGCTGTTGCTTTAAACTTGTTGCATGATGCTGCATGTTGTTTTGTATGAGCAAGGGCTTTTATTTAGTATGTGACCAATTTTAGGCAGATCATAGAGGACCCCGTCCCTCGTTTCTCAATGTTTGACAACATTTCAATTCAATCCATGATGATCTCGTTTTCAAACCCTGGAGGGCGACATTTTCCAAAAATGACACACCTGACGACCTATCTGTTTTTTAGGAGTGTCAGTTTACGGGCAAAAGTGCCTATTCCTTCAAACCTGCCTGCCGCCAGTACTACTTTTCTCTTCCTAAATAAATGTAGTTGCTCACATACCTTTTGGCAACGGGTACTTTGCAATGTCAACGGAAATGCATTCCAGCCAGAAACTTACTTGAATTGGTGAATTGGTTCGGCCCGTGGAACCACAAAGACTTGCGAAAGAGGAGTAGTAGAGCATTGAAAAGAACAGAGAAGCCCATCTGATGGAAATTTTGGCCTCAAGCACAGAATTGTGAAACATCTGGCTTGGCTGAAGCGGCTGACTGTTGTGCGGGCATGAGCTTTTGCAAAGTCATGGCCAGGCATCCCAGACCCTTCTAGATCATCTAGACGTTCTCAGGATGAGTCCTAGACCCCCTAGACTCACTGTAGCTTCCGGAGTGCCTACCATCAGAGATTACCGATCTTCATGGTTGAACGGAAAGAAATTGGTAAAGAGACGACAAGCCAAGATCTGACGGATCATCGCGCACTCCTTGAACAACTTCATACAATCAGAACTGCCAGCTTGGAAGAGCGACATGGGAGTGAAAGAGATTGGAAAGCGAAAAAGAACGTGACAGAAATTGAGAACCATGCTATACGAATTCACTGATACCTGATATCAACAAACAAAAGTATGACCAAACCAAAACCTCGAACCCAAATGTACAAAAATATGATCTTGATGCTTCGATTTTTATTCTTCATCGAATCATTCTGTTCAATCCTGGCATGGTCTCTGAATTTTATTTGTGATGGTGTGAGCAAGTTTCAGTCCGAATTATCTACTTTCTTCAGATTCTTCAGTGTACTTTTAACAAGATACATCGAATCACATCAAGATCTGCACATGCCTTCGTTGCCAAACAGCAAAGCAAAAAGACAAACAAGCACTGGCCCCAAATGGCTATGGAAAGCAAAACAAACATCCAAACCTGAAATTCATCGATTTTTACAATCATTTGTGCATGTTCTAAGGAAGGAGAAACAAACACATCATTCTCGAGGTTCAAGGTTAAAATCATCCAAAATCTGATTCCACATACTGCAAAAAAACATCTCCATTCTGCCAGGATTTGACTCGACATACAACAAGAATACATGAAACTGTCTCGATATTCAAATATCAGAGATTTGATTTCATGCTCAAATAATTCACCCCCTTCAAAGATATTCAAACAATATTAAGCAAAACCAAACCACATTCAGAGGCGGGGAAGGTGATCAAGTGCATATTCTTGCACCATTTATGGACCACTTTTGACACAGATTCCATTTCATTGGGTGGGGGTAGGGGGTGCTGGTGAACCTGGAACATACATATGTATATGGCATATATATACATATATGTATTATGATTGTATTATGTATATTTATATCTATACATATATTATATACTCTATTTACGATATCACTGAATATCATATACAAATATATATATATATACAGAATATACACAGTGTATATCTGTACATGTTTGTATATATGTGTATATATATATACAAATATACATGTATATGTACGTATATATATATATATATTATCTACGTGTGTGTGTGCCCGGGGAAACGATCCCCATCTCCACTCTCCACTTTTTCATCTGCTTGTGTTGGATCCAGGTTTCACGGAAACACCCCGGGAAACAACAGCGTGACGGAGGAAGCAAAGCAATGGTAAAGCCAGGGCACGCTCATGCTTCAAGCGGCAGGGAATGTGCTTAGCCAGCAGTTTCTTTGGATTGTCTTTGTTTTGTTTTTGTTTGAAAGATCCCAGGCAATCTGCAGAATTTTCCGCCATCACTTTGCAACTTGGGATTCTAAACTCTTGAGACTCAGGAACTTTTCTCAGGACACGATTCCTATGCAATGTTTTGCAATGTATCCAAACTGATGAGATGAAAATCTTGGAGATTCCTATACCAGAATTAATATCACAACCTGTGTCTCCTGCAGATTTACCAGATAAAAATATTCAAAACCAAGTGATGTTTAGAAAAGACTAGTGAACCCATGATGCCACAAGGGCATCTGAAAGTCGACCAAGTAGACTCCCCAAATTCCACTCCCGCTTGCTGCGCTATCTACATACTGGTCAGGTTGCTGCTGTCGTGGGTTTTCTACAGCAAAGGTGTAAGCTCTGACAAGGCAACCAGGTTTGGCAATGGCCTGCCTCTGGATAGACAGTCGGGAAAGGCAGCACCTCGTCATCATTTCATTTCATTTCATTTCCACACAAAAAACTCTAAGGTTGACCCTTTTCTTGCAAAGTGTCAACGTGATTTCCAATATTTTCACAGGATGACTTCTACCAGTCACTTGTTGCAAGCCATTCGAAACAACAGACCAAAACCACGATGTTGAGAATCGTCATCATTTTTCCCGAGTCGTTACGTTGATCCAGACAGACCAGGAAACAGCCCCAGTTGAAGCAATCTAAAATCTAAAAACTCGAACTAGAGGAGGTCGGCTCATCACCCCAGTCTCAGCTCACAGTGTAGGTCGGCTCACTTTGTGGAATTTGGTGAAAACAAGCAACAAACACAAGGAGTTTCGGCTACAGTAAGCTTTTTTAGCGCGATAGAAACCATGGCCAAAGATGTCTGTGAGATGAGCTCAACAGGGTGTTTTTTTAAAGGGTGTTTTTCTTACGGCTATCGGAGTTCCTTCTTTCAAAGGCCAGCCTTTTTAGGATTTTTTTCCCCAAACAGTTTACTGTTGGGGTTCTCAATGCTGTCTTAAGTGCGTCCGCCTTGGCTGGGATGCTGCGTCCGTCCCCCTAGTCTTGTGTTTGTCTTGTCTCCGGTCTTGTCTCCCAACTTGTCTCCCAGTTTGTTCTTCAGCCTGGGATGCTGTGTCCGCCTCCGTGGTCTTGTCTTGGTCTTGTCTCCCATCTGGTCTCCATTCTGGGCTGGTCTGTTGTGTCCCCCTCCCTGGTCTTGTCTTTCTCTTGTCTCCGGTCTTGTCTCCCAGCTTGTCTCCACCTTAGGATGCTGTGTTCTCCTCCCTGGTCTTGTCTTTGTCTGGTCTCAGGTCTTGTCTCCCATCTGGTCTGAGATGCTGTGTCTGTGCTCTGGGCGTGTCGCCAAAATGTCATGTGCGATTTGTGCAACTGTTTGGGGGTCTACAGTGGTGTAATTCTTCAATTAAACATGTCCATTCCCAAGAAGACATCATCATCACCTTCGGCTGCTGCCAAAGAAGTCGTTGAACTCCTCTAAAACTAAAACTATATACATGACACACACCCAAACCTCAAACCTCCATGGCAACTTTTTTTGGTTGCGTGGTTGCTGGGATGTGCTGCACAACGGCAGGTGCAGTAAAAAAGACATCGAGGCTGAAAAACCTAACTAGAAAAAAAACTTGTGAGTCAAAATAGATCAGTCCTTCGTTGGGTGTCATATTTGGGGGGAACAGGTTCGAGTTGGAGTTTGTTTTCGACAAAAAATGGGGGACACCCTTGTGCTGCTTTGGACATCACGTATCAGAGGCTATGAAAACCAGAAGTTGTGATCACATCTAGGATCTTGAGGTGATTACACAGTAAAACCTTCAAGTTCCACTGTTGCCTGGTCTTGGGATTATCTTAGATTACATCTAAACCAGAAATACTACCCTTCCAGCAACCAATGGCCACAGGTCGAATTTTTGATGGCCCGATCTCTATCAGACTCTCCGGACCACCAAGGCACCAAAGCACCAACCCTGGCAAGCTAATTTTTTGTTTGTTTCATTCGAGTAGTTGCCTCTGACCAGCGCTGGCGCATGAAAAATATGGGCCCAAAATGTGTTGTTTTTTTTTTTAAGTTCATCCCATTTCTTTTAGTGATGAAATTGCTCTTTCGACTGCCATCGGCACGGCTATTTCCAGGCAGCCCCTTAGAGTCTCTAGTAGCAAGCAATTTCGCCCGCTCCACGCGCCAGCGTTGCATCAGGTGCACAAGTGAGTCGTCAGTCAGACCGACCCAAGGGATTCGTGGATGACTGAACAGCAACTTGGGCCTTCATTGGACCATGTCACCGCCTCTGTGTGTTTTTTTGTGTTGAGAAGAACAATATTCAAACTCTTCTTTCAGATTCCCATTCACAACGAACTTGAGTCAAAAAATTGACTTTTTCATGGAAGGCTTCAGACATCACACCAAGCCCATTGTATCATGCCATCTCGCTGTTATCTCCACAGGGCTCCTGGATCGCTGGAAGGGAATTGAAGGATAAAATCATTCCTCATGCTGCCATGCCATTGGTGTAACTCAATATCAGACCTTATTGGACTTCAACTGCCTGGCGATTCAAAGTGACCTTTTTGGGATGGTTAAGTGACCTCCAACTGGGGGATGAAAAGGTCACTTTGAATCACCTGGTGAATAATTTTCACCCTGATTTTAAAAGAAAACACACTCCACAAAAAGGCATAAAAGGCTCCCCCCATTTTGTGAAGGGAATGTTCCCCCCCCCCCCACATCAACATCCAATCAGAGGAACCTCTGGCTCCACCAGTATGGCACCTTGGGACACGCATCATGGGAAAAATGCTGGGGGCCCCTTGGGATGGTACCCTTAATCATCAACCCCGTATACACCCCTTGTTTTTGGTGGGTATTTCTTGGCTTCCCCAATTCCCCTTGGACCCCCAACGTAGGCGGCATAAGTCGTCTTGCTCGAAGCCAATCGACTTCAAGTATGCTAAGGGTCCGCCGAATTCCTCTGGTCGCTTGGCTCAATTTTTTGGGACACCAACCGGGTGGGACTCCAAGCCAAAGATATACAAATCTTCAAGTTTGTTTCGTTGCAACTCCAGAGAAAACTTGAATTCTATATTGGGATTGCAATATTTAAAAAAAACTGGTGTATATACTAAAAACATCTATAGATATTATAGTTGCTCACTTCCTGAACCGGAAGCAGCATCCTACAATTCAGGTGAGAAGGAATGTATTCATCACATATACTTCAAGTCAATGGAATGCATTCATCTCTGCAACCCATCCCAAACTACGGCTCCTCTTCCAGAACCTCTGTCATGACATACTCCAAGACCTCTTCGTGCACCTGCACCCAGTAGAGTCCGTTTGCAGAATGTCCGTTGACTATACAGGATTTCTAGGGAACAAAACAAATGAAAGCATCATTGGTATGATCATCATTGTCACCATCCTCATCATCATGATGATCATCACTATCATCAACCTCCCAAACACTCAAACATAGTTTTTTTTCTCAAAAGGAGAGAAAGCTTTAAAAACAACTGTGTCAATGACCTTGAGAATATGAACGTAGATTCCAAATCATGATCTTTAGCAACAATTTAGACCTCTTAAATGATAGGTCTCTACATTCTGCAAGTTTGGATTTCTACATGGTGGGAAGTAGGAACTGGCTGACTAGACCTCCAACCCTCCAACCCTCCAACCCGCATCCAACCCATGGCCCCGCCATCGAGCGCTTGATGGCATCCGGATCAGAGACCACATTTACATCCTGGAGCAATTTGAGCTACGACCCTTTCACGGTTTTGGTTTGGCTTCTGGCATTTGATGGAATCATAAAAACGACCACCACCACGTGCCACATGCTGCCTCCCATAAGGGTGTCTCCACATCACCTTAGATGGGCAAATCCCAACCAAAGGTGGCAATGAAATCAAGATTTTTTGGGATCTGTTGACCATTGAGTTATGAAAAAGGAAGTTTGAACAAAACAACAAACTTCACAATACTGGCTATTCTCACACCAACTTCTTATCTTGGAGATCTGTCGTTTTCGTTTGTGTTTTTTCTTAGGTGTCGAAGAATCTGCCAACCCACAGGCTACCCAAACTGTCTAGGAGCTGCTGCGAGTTGGCAGGGAGTCGGTTCCTGTTCAACGCTTGGACTCCAAAAAAACAAGACATCCCTTCGCCATCCCTTCACCTGATTCAGAAGAGATCATTTATATCAGCTGGGCCCAATGATTTTTGTTGGTTTGAATGGTCTTTTTGTTGGTTCAAATGGTTTTTTGTTGGTTCAAATGGTCTCTTTTTGTTGGTTCGAATGGTCTCTTTTTGTTGGTTCAAATGGTCTTTTTGTTGGTTCAAATGGTCTTTTTGTTGGTTCAAATGGTCTTTTTGTTGGTTCAAATGGTCTTTTTGTTGGTTCAAATGGTCTCTTTTTGTTGGTTTGAATGGTCTTTTTGTTGGTTCGAATGGTCTTTTTGTTGGTTTGAATGGTCTTTTTGTTGGTTTGTGTTGGTTCACCTTTAAAGAAATGGCACCCAACAAAAATCCCGTTCAAAGACTCTTCAGAATTTCGCCGTTTAAAACACCCCAAAATTTGCACCGCTCCCAAACTGCCTGCTGCCCGCTTCCCCTCCAAATTCCACAGCGCCTCCGAACCATCAAGTTGTATCGCCGTGGATCACGGATCCTCAACTCCTTTCGGGATTTGGAGAGTGGTAGGGTTTTCCAGTAGCAAGCCACTTAGGTTTTTTCGTTTGGGTATATGTGTCCCATAGCAAAATGAAAGCAAAACATCTTCCAAGTTGCAGTAATTGATCATTTACTGGACATCTGAAGCAATAATCTGACACACAAGGTTGTAAGGTGCCTCAAACCACATCGCTACTGCCAGCTGGTTGCAAGCATTGATATGATGTGCAGCCTGACAAATAGACGCTTTTGTACTTTTGTATCAAAAAAACACTGGCAGACTCAACGTGCAGCGGCTTCATTCATGCAAGTTACTTTCTGGAAACCAACCTTAGTCTTTTGTAACCATGAAAAGCAGCACCCTACAGAAAGAACAACCCATGGACCATGGGACCATGGGCTGCCTTTTACCCCGATTTTGACTACGCAAAGGACCCAAGTTTCAACCTCACCTCGTTGGTGAAGAGATAATCTGCCACAATGTCCTGGAGCAAAAGGAGAACGGGCCTCTAACTCTCCATATGAGAGTTAGTAAGGATGCAATGCAATACATGCAGATTGTCCAAACATGGTGTCAAGTGTGGTTAATGTCACTGCCAAACTAAAGGTGCAAGTGACACAGTGACTGGCCTAGAGCTTTGGAATGTAACCACAGACCCACATTGCACAGGCACAGTCAAAAAAGGTAGGTTTAGGAATTGATTGAATAAATCCACTATTAAAAACATGGCTGAAACTTCACCAACTCGTGCAATTTTTCCAAACGCATGACAAGACCCTTGCCAACGGCTTGCCCAACGTATTCAGAGTTTTTTGCGAGGGGAAATCGGTTATTCCATATCGAACATGAATCTTGCACTTAGATGCATATGGGTGTTTCCAAAAATAGGGGTACCCCAAAATGGATGGTGAAAATAATGGAAAACCCTATTAAAATGGATGATTTGGGGGGAAAACCCACCATTTTCGGAAACATCCATATAGATACATCATGGCACAAATAGCCTGTGACACCCTTGGGGGACCAAGTTCCAACCTCTCCTCCTTCCTGACTCCCAGAGCGCTGTGCAACAGGCATGCCAAGAGGCCTTTTAAAGCAAGGCTTGTTTGGAAGCAAAAATGTTGGTTTTTTGAGTCTGAAATTTCCTACCCTAAATATTCAAAACAGGGTTAGAAGGAGCAGCAAAGTCGTGTGAATTTTTGCAAGCCAAAACAAGACTTGGAAAGCAAACCTGTGTATATCTCAGATTCACACCACTAATTTTGAACAAATGTCAGCCAAACAGTGCAAGACTCCCAAAAACGCGAGCAACCCTATGGACCAAAGCAACCAAACCTTGAGCCATCCGTGCCTGTCCGATCCTTACCAGCAATACAGCCAAAGGCCATGGGATAGTTCCGTTCCTCTGAAACGGAGAGGAAGACTGTTGGTTGGTTGACCATCTGCAATCAAATTGGAAACGACTCCCAGGAATCATGCACTTTTTTTCTGCGCACCAGGTTGGTAGATCCATGTGCCCCAGCAATTTGCCCAAAAGGCTTATGAGACTTATGGACCGTTCAGTTGAGAGTTGGGTCAACCCCTGCTGCCTGACATTTGGCAGCTCGCCCTCCTTGGCCGACGGAGCGTGAGAGGTGCGGGGAGCCGCACCTCTCATGCCCCGTCTGCCAAGGAGCCGGGAGAGGTTGAGCTCCAGATCCCCAAATTTCTGTATTGTAGGGAATCCCAGTTCCCAGGTGAGAAGGAAGGTAGTTGGGCATTCCATGACCAAAGCATCAAACCCTGCCACCAAAGGACCCGGGTCCCAAGGAATACCAAGGAGACAATTTCATGTTTTTCAAACAGGAGCAAGACAGCAATTCCAATGAATTGCGACAAGGATTCAGACCGTTCACCGTTCAGTCCTGATCCACTGAGTGTAACAACTGGAAGAAGTCGTTAATAACCCACTTCTCCCAGTCGTTCCACTCAGTGGATCGTCAGTGGTTGTTGTGATGACCGTGCTGTGCATTGTGCTGGCCATTGTACTGGCCCACTTGAAAAGGAACCAACAACCGCTGGTCACACACTGCGATTGTTGGATGCTTTCCAAGTGGTGTTGCCGCCATTGGTCCAGGTCTTGCCCTTGGCCAATTTTGCCTTTTGCCTGGCCTTTGTCGTTCCATCCCTTGCCTTTGGGATCACCCTTCATGTGCTCTTCGTACCAAATTGCATCATCGTAGCGATGGCCATCATCATAGTGAGCATCCTGGTAGCAGTTCGCTATAGCTGTGGGGTTCAGGCGGTGCATTCCACTTGAGCTCGTTCCAGGTCTGGGTCTGGGTCTGCTCTGGTGACCTCCATGACTCTTTCCAGGTCTCCTCCTCCAATGTCCAGCTTTATTGTACCTGATTCACCTGGGGCATGAACTCTTCAGCAGAAGTGTTCATATTGGAAGCCATCTGGTTCGCCATTGCCCTTACAAAAGTGTGAGGAGAGCATGAAGGCGAGGGCAGTGGCAATCTAAGTTTAGTAGTCGACAGGACAACCAAAGCCTAACAAGTTAGTGGCCCCTTCTAAGCATGGCTGGTCTCACCCCAAAACCACCTGCAACATGAACAGCTTGAGATAGAAATATTTACAAGTCTGATGCTTGGTGTAGTATTATGTGTTTTTGTGTGGAGAATGCATGAGTTGTTTATATCAAAGCACCAGCCAGACAGTGCTTTGGGGCTCACAGCTCTATCCAGGCTCCCCCACATCCGTCAAGAGCTGAAATGCCTGCGTGACAATAGCTCCCAGCTAAGCAATCCAAGAAGTCAGACCACCGGAATGCCACTGGAAAACTTGTTTCACCAACCTACTTGAAAATTCAGGGAATCCAATTCAAGGTTTGAGGAATGTTACATTTTACCGGGCTGTCTCCGAACCGTCAGATTCAGCGCGATTATTGGAAAGTGGAAAGAATGTTACATTTTTTTCACCACTTGCCACTTGAATCACCATTCCTCAATTGCTCGACTGGTGGACCTTCAGAATCTCGTCTGAGTTCAGGATGAGCATCGCGCGCATGCTTGTTTTGAGTTGCACCTCATGTCCAAAAAAAACATGTACATTCATCTTCCATGCGTCATCAACTTCATGTCTTTCAAAGATGGTTTATCTTATACATCTATATGTTGTTCTTTTGGGGTTCTGTAGTCTTTTCATATTCTTTGCAAACAAAAAAGAATGTCACTACATAAGCCAAGCTTTTGGAAGAAAAATCCATCCATCGTGCCTGCAGGTCATGAAAGGCTTCTGTCCTCATCTGTTGCTGAAACCAAAGAGCGCCTTGGATGACTCGATGACTCGACTCTCACTGCCGAGCTCGCCACTGAGGCATCAGTTGGATCTGGGATTTTTCACCTTTGAAATCCTAAATGATGTGAATATGTTACAAATTTGCTGAGGAAGATCATGTAGGATGATCATTTGGAACATGCTTCACCTGGAAATGTGACTACGAATGATGTTTGTAACTCTTCCATTGCTTGGCATAATATGGGACTCCCAGATTTTGGAGATCCTCCAGGTCTCCACAAGTAACGACCAGGTCATCGGCTGATGTGAAAATACCCAACTCCCAGGTTCAACACTTGAAAAAACAAAACGCTGGATTTGTATCCGGGGTCAGCAGACATTGTGCTTTCTTATCCTCAGGATCTGCTTCACCCACCTGGCATTCTTCAAAAAAAGCTGCAGAATGCCATTTTTTGGAGGTGAGCAATGAATCCAAGGGGCTTTCTTCTGAGAAAAACCACAAGTATCTAACAAACATCCTGAAGGGCAACCCCGCCTGTGCCACCTCTTTGAGAGGCCGAGGCTGTAAGCCCTGCCAGCTAAGGTTCGTCATGACTATAGACATGGCGTTTATAACATCCTTTTCATGGTGAGCCATATCACTTCGTTGTGGACAACATATGGATTTTGGACCAAATGACTTCTTCAACCGGAATTTACTATCCCGGTCTTGAAATGAAACAGGCCTTTTTTTCAGGATCCTTGCTGCTAGCGAGGTGCAAAATGTACTATTCTGAAGGTCCAGAGGTTCACGGAAAAGCAACACCGTATCAAGAAACTGTGTGCTTTTTTCCCTCTCAACAGGAGGTGTCAACCAAACATAGGTCACTTCAGATTTGCTGGAAAAAAAATCAGCAGAACAACCAATAATTCAATAATGACTTTGCCAGACCATGAATCTAAGACTTCAAAGCTCCTTTTCAGACAACCACAAAAATACGGGCCATAGATGCGTTTTGGTTGTGTTAATTGATTGTGTATATATATATATATAAATCATTCCAAGGTAAACCTAGCCAGTTTTTTTAGAGACCCTGCTCTGCTCCCTATCACTATTCCTCTTCCCCCGTCTCTTCTTCATATTGCCTGATCCCTTGCCCCAAAACAAGAACTGCCTTGGAAAAAGGACAACTCACCCGGCGACGTTCCCCAGCTTCTGCGCGTGGGAAAGGTGGCAGGAGGGGAAGCTTCGGAAATAAAGTTCTTTGAACTCTTTTCACCTTGCAACCTATCCGCACAACACCATGGACATGCCCAAAATCTTCAAAAACCAGCATTGCAAAAAAGAACTCATTCAACTCGAAGAAGCTCAACAAAAAAATGTCGACTTCAACTGGCCTCGTGGGAGACAGGCATCATGACGACCATTGGGAGAGGGTGGAAAGTCATCAAAGCATTCCCTGAGTGCATCGCACAAGAAGAGCTTCACTTATACATGTGTATATGTATATATATATATACATATGTATACAGCTAGGTTGTCGTTTGGATGCTTGATGCTTGGACCCTTCAAATCCACGCTACCTAAGTTTTTTTTGTCTGTGAGTACCTTTCTTGTTCTCCTGCTTTTCTATCTGCTTTTTCTTATACCTGTACGAAATGGTCCACCTGCCCTTTGGCTGCCATTCTGTAGTGGGCCACAGAACATGATCAAGTCTTCCAATTTTCATGGGGGTACGTTCTCATTTGTTCTCCCTATACACTCCAAAAGGGGTTTGTGCCATCTGCAGTGCGGAATGGGCCGAAAAACACCTAAAAAATAGATCAGGATTTTTTGTGACTGTGCCATCTACTGATGATAAAGTGCCAAGGTTGAGTAGATGGCATGAGGCCCCGCTGGGTGTGTGCCATGCCGCAATGCGTTTTGCTATTACTGTAGTGAACTCCAAACATGTCTCCATCTGTCGTGGTCCATGCCGCGGAAACGACCCTTCATCTGTTTCTGGGCCAGGGACTTTGACAAAGGAGATACTTTGCTAAGACGCGCTGATACATTACTGATCATACTGGCATGATCATACAACAGTACGTGTCTGTGATGTTGACGTGATGATCAAATCATGTTGTGGTAGTAATGCGGCTGGCCACGACAACTGCAATGATGAGAAAGAGGAATGAGAATAAAGGAGCAAGATCATGACCAGAGAACCCTCAGCTGAGCTGCCCTCACGCATCTACACTCTCGAAGTCCTGAGAAACCAGCATCTCACCATCTGCTGTGCTGAATTTTTGGTCCACCTCCAGAGTCCCCCGAAAAGTCACACCTGACCATTCCGCAGATCCAGGTAGGTCTTGATCTGCAAAGTGTCGCGGAGAACGCGAAGGTCCGCCGCGGTGGCGGTGACCCAATGACCTGTCATTGGCTTGGTGAGGCCAAGGCCGCCAGACTCGTGAGGATACTTACAAATTGCGCAATGAATCAGGTGCACATGGATTATGTATATTAAAATATATAATATAATATATATATAACAGAACATATAGATATGTATGTATATATATATATATATACGAACTCCAGAAACACCAAACATCAAAGCTCAGCCTGTGCGGAAAAGGATGCCCTGCTTCAGGAAACCTCCCTGCCAGTGACCCGAGTTTGAAGGAAATCCAAACATCCAAACATCCAACCCATGCAGCAAATGCTTCACAATGCACAAGGTGAAAAATGCTCCCCCCATCTTCCCATTTCCAGCTTCCATGCCTCACATTGGTAAGGAGACATCGGGTCCTGTTCCCCAAGTTGGTTCACAACATTCGTCTGCACAGCAAGGAAAACCTCTCAAGAAATGATCTCAACTTGGCTTCCAAACTGGCCCAGCAGCATCTCGGAAGTTGGCCACCTCATGAACAAACATGGAAACCGACCATGGAAAAACTGCCATAAGTATCCAAAAAGTGCCACATAAATCAGAAAATCCATGTCACTTTGTTAAAATAAAACATATCGCATGCTTATTGCATCAAACTTGACCATGAATCAAAGTGTCAAGTTTCAGCTGCGTGACCCAACAACCAACCATCCCGAGAGACCACACACGCTCCAAGCTCCAAAGGCTTAACCAACCAGGTGGACGACACTGCTCCTGGAGCAAAGTGTTTTTCCTGCAGCATCCTTCACTCCTTCACCATCTGGAAGTTTAAAAAAAAAATCCATTTGAAAAGAGCCGGCTTATCAACTAGATAGCCAGATTCCTTCCATCAATAGTAGCACTTTAGATCATGTCTCATTCTTGTCATATCAACTAACGTCTTTTGAAATCAGTTCATGTCTGATGTCAATGTCACATCATGTCACATTAAGGCATATCGTGTCATATCGTGTCATATCCTTTCGTGTAGTCATACCGTGGCATATACAGTATATAGAATGTTCGATCATGTCTCGTCATGTCACGCCATATCTCATCATATAACGCCACTTCAGATGATGTCACATCATGTCTTCTTTTGGGGCTGTGTTACTTGGCATTTGATTCAAAAGATAGGAACCTCAACTTAGTTTCACATCTCGTGCCATCTTCCTTGCAGTTCATTAAAGAAATTCACCAGAAAGACACCCTTGACCCACCATGGGCACAGATGCCTTGTCATTGTCAGTGCTGGCCGACTGGTTGGTGGCTTGACGCTGTAAAACCTTTTCTTCAACCTGCGTAGCAATAACTCAACTTCCAAGCACATGGCGATTTGTTGACGTGCTGGCCCTCATAACTGACATGTCTGACCCTTCCACTACACTTTCGATGACACCTTCTTAATGCTCAAAATCTTCATGGAAGTGGCTATTTCATCGTCGTCTCACATTTCCCCAGGACTTTTGGTGCCGAAATCAAAACCTGGGCAACCCTGAAGCAACACAACGCCCTGGTTTCACACCTCATCTTCGGTGACACAAGGAACATCCAGCACCTTCAATGGCCCGGCAGACGATCACAACACAAAGGACACGGGTCCTGCCGATATGGCAAGCAATTAATCATTCATCGGGTCCATTTACCGGACCAATCAAAAGAATCATAAAGCAAATACTTGAAAAGGTAAATTGGTATCAGAACGTATATCTCTACATATCTCAATTTTTATTTTTCATGTGCAATACCCCATCCCCAGGCCTGCTTCACAAAAAACATTTGCGACAATGATTCCGGAAACATACGTGTTGTTGGCCCCCGATCTGCTTACAAATCTCATTGTGGTGGTGACTTTTGTTGGAATCATTTCGGCCAAGTCGACTGCGTTAAATGAATGCATCAAATTTGAGCACATGTTTTGCTGTTTTCACGTTTTTTGAAGGAACTTTTTTGACCCAAAAACGGCAGCCAAACATCCATGTCATGAAATGTGTTACGCATGTTGTTTTTCCCCTCAATGTTGTGACTGATTTCGATTTTTATTCAATCAAGTTTTTGCAAGCGCGTTTTTTGTTCCAACAAAAAATCATTGATACAAACCTGTTTTCCTTTCTGTCATCTTCAAACATTGGCCCTTCCAGCAGGTTGAAAATGTGAATACGGTAAACGAGCTGGAAAATGGCGCAGGTCCAATGCTTTACGCAAAAACACCGACCACGAGAACAACAACAAAAAAAAACACAACCACAACCACAACAACAACCACAACAACAACCACAACCACAACCACAACAACAACCACAACAACAACAACAACACCAACACCAACACCAACACCAACACCAACACCAACACCACCAACAACAACAACAACAACAACAACAACAACAGCAACAGCAACAGCAACAACAACAACAATCTTAATGATTGTTTTAATAATCATAAAAATAATGAAATATAATAAAACAAACAAATAATAAATAACTAAAAATTATAAATAATAAGAAAAAACAAAAAATTCAAAAAATAGAACAAAACAAAAATTACTTTAC
>DF239781.1:0-93464 GCA_000507305.1 Breviolum minutum Mf 1.05b.01
TTCAGCCGATTTGGAGATTTGAAACCACATCATGAAAGTGCCAATAAAATTTGCACTCCACGGCTTGGTTGAATTTTTCTGCCCTCAGAAACTGAATAGCTTGGGCAAACATCCTGCTGATCCTGCCATCTTCTACGCACAACCCCCCAAAAAAAACATGCCAAACAAGGCACATGGGATGTATGATGTAAGGGACAGTTACAAGTAACTGGAACCAACTCAATTCGGCAAGCCTTTGCCACTGGCGGTACGCGATGGAGTGAGGGCAATACCATGGCCTGAGGCTGAGTCTCGTTTTCCTGAACTGTCTTCATCAAAAACCCAGGTGTGATATCCTAAAGAACTGAAAGTTGCCCATGGTGAAACCGCTATGCAAAACAGAACATGACAATTATATATAATTAATAATCATTCTAAAACTGAATCTCTGCCAGTTCACCTTAATTTGGCAAAATCCTCAAGCAGCTCACAGGAAAACACTGAGTTGTACCTGTAAATGTTCTATAGACTTGGTTGTCAGTAGTGGTTGACTTCCCCAGATTGAACATTCCAATCTGGAAGCCACCATCAGGAATCTTCCACAAGTGCAATGAGAAAGTTGGCCAGTATCAGAAAGAGACGTGCTGTGTTGTCGTAGCTCAAGACAAAAACTACCACAACAAACATGCTAGCATAAACATACCAAGTAGTGACAAGCACTGAAATTCTGTACAGACTGCTACCACTACCAAACAGGAGGTCAGCTACCAATTATCTGATGTAAGTAGACCTCTACTTCCAAATTCAGTTGACCTTGTCAGAGATAAAGGCTTGTAGCATCTGGCGCATTGCATGCCTCGTGAGACATAACAATCTTGAGGTTCAACCGGATTGATCCAGCAGCTTGCCACTACAATCCAGCATGTCTAAAGATTGGCCGTTGATAGTTTGAGACACAAATTAGCACAAACATTTACAAACAAAACGAACCACTCCTACTCTCAGGTACACAAACATTAGAACAGAAATCACGCTGTTTCAGTGGAAATCAACCAGAAACGTTGAAGTTCATGGATAATCATGGACATCAGATTTTCGTATTTGACTTTCTAAATAGATTCACTATAAAATGTGTTCACAGGGTATATTCACATATATAAGTCACATACAGTAGATGATCTATGATAGTTAATTAATTGATATATTATATTATATAATAAAAATAATTATATACATACATATACATATACATACATAATATACATATCTCTATCTATCTGCTTTCCTTCGAATCCACCCCCCCCCTCAACCCCCTCTCAGATCCTCCGAAAAAAAAAAACGAGCTACACACTTTCCTCAGATCTGGGTGCCAGCAGCCACCGTCGCAACAAGCGCCGCGCCGAGGCGGGAGCTTCCGGGGGCAGGGCATGTGCCACAAGGAAGGGCCTTGGCAAAGAGGTTGGGGTGGATTTTTTTTGGGGGGAAAAATCCATATAAACCTCAGTAGAATGGGGATATATGATGATTTTCCCTACAAAAAGATGGGAATTTGCCGTGGAATTTGGTGGTAGAACGGGTCCCCCAGCCCAGGATGCAATCGTCACCAGCAGGAGGTATAGTTTTAGCTTCGGGAATCCCAAAATAAACCTTCATTTAAGCCACTGGAATCCTGGGTGGGGGGTAGATTCAACGCAGATTTTTTTTGGTTGGAAGATGTTAGTTGGAAGGAAACAAATATTCTGGCAACAAGGGACATATGTCAGTTGGAAACAATGTTCATACAACATGTTTTGGGCGGAAGGGGAAAAAGGTGACCTGCAATTCGCAGTTTTATGATCTTACGAGTGTATTGCGGTGTTTTTTGGGCATGAAAAGAGGAAAATGATGGGGGAGAAGAATGATAAGTTGATTTAAGCAATCTTTGGGCGATACATGGAAGTCATCCATCCACAAAGATCCGCCCAAGTTCATCAGTCCAGAAATCACAAAGTTGTATAGTCGTCACAGACTAGCAAGGATGCAAAAAATATCAAAAAATGCCCCAAATGTTTAAGAATCTGAAAACAAATCACAAACTCCTTGGACAAGAAAGCTCCACATCCAAGCTCTTGATACTGCTTGGTTCCCGGCACACCATCCTGCTTCAATACACCCAGGTTTTTGGCCGTGGACAGAGTCAACCTTCGCTCTTCCAGGTCGTGGAGAAATTTGGGAGGCATGAAAAAAAAAACAACGAGAAACTGTGGAAATTTAAATCATGTTTGATCCACCTTTTGGATGTCTAAATATGTTTAATTCATAGGAGATTGCTTGATTCTGATTCAATGTAGAAATGCACGTACACGTATAAGGCCAATAGATACCTCAGTATGATGACGTAAATGATGTATCAAAGGAGTACCCCTTTGAAGATTCCAGATCATGCTCTGAATAATGTCATCAAACGACCAGACTGAAGTGCTAGAAAGCCCTGATGGGAAGCATTCAAAATAAATCTTCTGAATCACCCAATATAATTCGATTCAAAAGTGACTAACTGGCGGTAAAGTGGTGGTTCGGCTTGGTAGCTAATCCGTGACTTGGTGATTCATTGATGGTTTTTTGGACTAGAGCCCAGGTGGCTCCGAAAAGAGGGAGAGTTGTCTGTATGCTTGGGGATATCAGGAATAGTTCGGACACACTATTCATCCTTCAACCATCCCCAAACAAATCATACCAACATCAAATCATATCTGCCATTTCCAAATGATCCATTTTCACCATTTCGGCACCCGTTGAAATCGGCTCTCCGTTTGTTGGGGACAAGCAACGGTTGCAAAGCTCCCTCGGTGTTCAAACGTACATGTACGAATGGAGGGTCCTTCAGCTTAAGTCACTTCGACGGCTCTTTAAGGCGCTGGCATCTAAACCTACCCGAAAGGTTTCGTCATTTTGTTCCATACAGGCTGATACTGACACCCTGATACTGGTACCTTATGAATCCAGAGGAATCCTTGCATGATTTTGCCAAAGTTTTGGGGGAAGATGCGGGTGGGATTCCCAACTGTCCTGTGAGAGCTGGAGTGTCTGACACAGCTCTTGACAGCATCGATTCAAGAAATAGTCGTCACGCACCTGTCGTCACGCGGGCGACAAGCCCAAAAGGCCAAGGTCATGTCAGGCAATGTCTGATGGTCTAATATAATGCTGCGGACAGTGTTACACTGCATCTTTCCTATCAACACTCACACTCACACATTCCAACATGCAACAAAGAAAAGGTGCAACATTCGATTCTTGAAAAACCAGCCGTCACTAGCCTCTGATGGCAAATTCATCCATCTCCGTTGTTTGGGAAACCACTTCCACTTGTTCACCTGAGACACAAATTGCTGCCACAATGAACGTAAAAGTTGGAGCTTGCAAGATTGGGCCTGCTGAAAGGATCTTCGAGAACCATCTACAAAGATGGGCCATGCAACACCATCTTGATCCGCTAGAAGAGCCTCCACTGCTTCAGGCGTCACATCCTCACAGTCAAAATGTGATCAAACTGGCTGGTGCTAATATGCTGGTGCTATGATTCTTGAACTCTTTGTGCGACTGAAAAAACAAGGTACGTTCCGCATCATGCCGCAAAACCATCCAATGGTCCAACATCGCTGTGTTTCCCACCTCGCGAAAACGTACCTCCCGGCGAAAGGGTCGGATCTCAGCGAAGAGGAGGCCATCCGTCCTGTTCATCATGAAGGCATGGGATGACCTAGTACGCTTAATCATGGCATGGCACCATGAAAGCGCAGCCGTTAAAAGAAAACACACGTTTCATTGATCATACTGCCTGAAATAGGAATTGTCAACATCTTACCATCACTTTTGGTAAACTTCTCAAATTGTCAAAATTAGTGCGGAAACAAATCACTTGGGACTTTTGAGGGACCTCGCCTGAGGCGCATGGCGATGTATGGCCGACCTTCACTGAACTCTCCAATGGCCTCCTTGATAGGTGCTTCTCATGAGAATCTGTAGAAAATGAAGCAAACGAAGTTCCAAACGTTCCAACGGCCATGTAATCTTCAACTTTTGAAATCTTCAAGATGTTATTCAAACATAGGTAATAGAGTAAATGATATATAATAATGTATAATATATAATAATTATTGAACATGTAAGACTTTGAGATATGAGAAATATCACTAGATCAACTCATCATCTTCCAGAAACTTTCTCCAACAAATCCAAGGCAATCAAAGGACCTTCCCAAGTTCATGGCCATGTAAATAGGTGGGAGCTCCAGGTGTGAGTACCTGCCGTAAGACACGCCTGGGCTGTTGGAAGGTAAGGGGGTGCAGTTCCTCCCCCAAAATTCACCAGATATCTTACTGATTGAAGACAAAACACAAAACACAAAACACCACTTCGGGTCAAACACTCATCAATTGATATTTGGTCTAGATTGACTCATGCAGGATGTTATCCTTCAACAGTATGACTTGGCGTGACATTGTATGTTTTTTGAGTCAATGCGATACTGGAGGATAAGGTGTCGATTAGAATCCAAACCCTGCAGCTATATGCACACAGTTGTAGTGCAGGTACCGCTGTCTTGAGCGTTGCAGATAACATTCTACGTGAAGCAGTCAGTTCTGTGCTAAGACCAACAATGCCTTTTTGAGGAGCATCTGGTCCCATCAAAACAAACAGTCACGTTGAAGCTTGAAGATCTCAAAAAACATTGTAGCTAACATAATAATCAATAATCTATAAAGAATACAATGAACCAACATCACAACCATCGTTCCTACTGTGAACATACCCATAAGCATCGATTAGCATTGCCGTCATGATCACCAAAACCATACAATTAGTCAAATTCATCACAACCAGCATGAACGCCATGATCATCGTAATCAAAACGTAACAAAACCAACATGAAATATCATGAAAAATATCATCAACATCCTGTTTAAGGGGAGGAAAAAAGCGTCGTGTCAGCTTGCAACCAAAGGGTCGTTGTCTTGTTCTCAGCGGACTGGACATACACAGCCACCGATAACTCAGCACGTGTCAGGCAATCCACCGTCTGTTGCAGGCTGGCCGCATTCACAGGAAAACCCGCACGGGCTCTCCTGCACAGGTGGTTCCCAAGGTTGTTGAAGCAATGGGTGGTAAATCTATATATGGCTTTCCTAAAATGGTGGTACCCCCAAATCACCCATTTTAGTAGGTTTTGCCATTATAAACCATCCATTTTGGGGTACCACCATTTAAGGAAACACCCATGTAAATTCAACATACATGAAATTGCCCAAAGAAAAGATTACAGCGCTTTCAGGGGATAAAAACAGGAATATGCTTTCAATGCTGACACCAATTCCAATGCTTAAAGCCCATCTCCCCCAATCTCCAAAAAACTCGCCCCGGCCTTGCCATAGGATTCAGGCCACACCATTGCACCAGCATTACGGCATCCACACCTTAGGAGTCACTCAGGTTTTCATTGAGCAAAGCATGTTCCTGCCTTCTAATGATTGGTATGTGAAGAAAAAAACAAAAAAAACATTGGAACCCAAAAAATGTTGAATTTGAAGATGCTTCCCGGTCCCCTTTTCCAACTGGACAAATAAATATTTCAGGTGTTTTCCTTGTTTTTGCCAAAAACCGGCGTTTTTTCTTCGTTTTAAGGTTCCCAGTTACTCAGTTTCCCAATAACCTGACATCGAAAAAAAGAATCTGCAGCCATGAGACCCCAAGCCTCAAAGAAATCTCCCACCTGGAAGGGGGAAAAGCAACGTCCGACAACGACCTAACGGCCTCACCTGATGGTTCAGAAATCCCAAGGCCCAACCACCTTGGATGGTGCTAAAACCTTGCATTTTTCGTGGAATATTTACCATCTGGTTAGCCGGATTTTGTCCAACAGTAGGTTTCTGGTAAACTAAGATGGCAATGGAAAAGGGACACGGAGTGAAGATGTACCCTCCCCAAAACTAACATGTTCGCACCTGAAAATGGATGATTGGAAGACGATCGTTTCATTTTGGGATGGTAACTTTTCAGGGGCTATGTTAGTTTCAGGGAGTGTATTCCCTATTAAAAAATGGAGAATTTTCAAGTGCCATGTTAGTTTACCGGAGTGCATATACTTAGTAAACCTTTGCAAAAGCTGAGTCTGAAAATTTCTGGAAACCATCATCCCCCCCATCCACCATTGAATCAATTCCTCCCATATATGACCCGACCTGCACCAACAAGACATAATGTGGCATCTGGGATTTCCATTGCAAAGCTTGGGAAAAAAGTCCCGTGGGATTATTTCCTGCCATACTTCTCAGCCAGCCAAAGCGATTGTCACCACCTCAGTGGTTGGCTCAGGTTGGTTATGGTTGGTTGGAACCTGGCTTGGGATTGAGAATTGGGATGACCGATACATAAACTGTAAGGATGCATATCTACTCAAATGAGTGATAGTGGCAAAAGCAACATAAATATAGAGATGCACAAAATCTGCTTTGTTGGTGCATCATCCTATATCCTACATAGATGTTTCAAAAAAAATGTTGCCATGTTCAATGAATCAAACACATATCGCATCTTCAGATTTACCTTCGAAGGCCAACTGGAACAACTTGAAGTTCACCATGAACCGTGACATAACACAAGCAAACAAATAACCTATGAGGGTATCAAATATATTTCAAAAGAGCAACCTGGTGACTTCAGTTGGTAAACATACTCATCCAAATGAATGGCAAAACTCTGTAAAGAATAATTTGATATAACCTATGTTCATTCATATGCTGTAATAATTAACTCAATATTTTATATACAGTGTATACAAGTAAAACAGCAGGAAACTCGTTACACAAGTAAAACGTTCATCTTAAAAGACATTATCCACATGTTGTGGCGCTAAAAATCCCATCCCCTTTTGGATGGAAATCTCCGAGATCAAGGAACCCAGTTGTGGAACGAGACGTAAGGCCTGGTGAAGTGACTCAAGCAACCAGTGAAAATGGTTGAAAAGGTTGGTTGAGGTTGAAAAGGTAGAAATGACTTCAACCTGAGTTGGTTGGAAAAGGTCGGTTGAGTCATCTCTACCTTGTTTTTTTTGGGGGGGATGACTCACACTTATCTACCTGGGACCTCAACTCGAATGGAAGTGTGAGACTGAGACAACCTAATTGATTTGATTTGATGATTGGTTGTAAATGGTTTCAGTTATCTCTTGGTGTTTTGTACATGTGTCTCTGTGTGTCTTTTGTATTGGTTTTGGTGGGAGATATACCAACAAAACCATAATTGTGGTCACAACTTTGACAATGCAGAGGGAGAGGCGGGGATAGTAGGTGGCGGGTCGTTAAGATATCTGATGGAAGGATTTAGTGACGAAATCCACAGCTCAAGCTTTTACTCTGTCAAAACTTTGGCGTTTTCTCCTTGTTGTGTCAGCTATTCAGCTATTCTCCAAGGCTAGTCTCCAGTATCAGACGTATCACCAAATGTACGCAACCTGCTGGTGAAATCTTCCCACGGCCACAGTAGATATCTATTCCAAAAAAAAATCTGGTGAGAATTTTCGCACCGTTGGGTTGTACATCCAGGTTAATCATGCTAGATACTACCCCATCTTTCCGAACATTTTGCAGTTCCTTCCACTGCACTCTGGACCTTCCCAGGCGCACAAAATCAATCAGTACCCTCTGTTTTATAAAGTAAACCATCATGTTGATCCATATCATCATCACCCAACAAAAATGCCACCAGTCACAAAAAAATGTCCACAATTTTCAGAGGAAAGTACTTATACGTATCATAATAGGATATTTATAATAACAAATGATTGATGATTCCAGAGGATTTCAGCCGCGAATCTATTTCCCAACAAACTGGAACCACACGGTCAACCCGCCTCTGGACGACTCACTCGAGTCAGCTGCTCTCGCCAGAAAGGGGCAACGGCTTCGTCAAAGTCTTCGACCTGAAAATCTGTTGATGGCTGAAATCCGGCTATGTCACCACTTGGGATGTATGTATAAAAGCTTGTAAATAATGGGATAAACTACCTACCTCAACCACTTGGGATGTATAAAAGCTTGTAAATAATGGGATAAACTACCTACCTCAACCACTTGGGATGTATAAAAGCTTGTAAATAATGGGATAAACTACCTACCTCAACCACTTGGGATGTATAAAAGCTTGTAAATAATGGGATAAACTACCTACCTCAACCACTTGGGATGTATAAAAGCTTGTAAATAATGGGATAAACTACCTACCTCAACCACTTGGGATGTATAAAAGCTTGTAAATAATGGGATAAACTACCTACCTCAACCACTTGGGATGTATAAAAGCTTGTAAATAATGGGATAAACTACCTACCTCAACCACTTGGGATGTATAAAAGCTTGTAAATAATGGGATAAACTACCTACCTCAACCACTTGGGATGTATAAAAGCTTGTAAATAATGGGATAAACTACCTNGTAATAAACCTTGTAAATAATGGGATAAACTACCTACCTCAACTACTTGGGATGTATAAAACCTTGTAAACAATGGGATAAACGGATAAAATACCTACCTATCAACTGGTTTGTTGGATTTCTGAACTATCAACAGTATGTCAGTTTGATGGATTTGATGATATGGATCTGAGATGATGAATGTATGGATAAAAAATATGTTTAACAAATAAAATGACTTGGGGATGAATTTGACATTGGAAGTGTTTTGGATTTAGAATTGAATGTGAATATGAGCTTATGAACCTTCCAAATGTGGATGATGTCAGATGAATGAGGATTGGAATGAGGAGGAGGACGATCAAGGGGTGGAAAATGATGGAAAAGAAATGAAAAGAACATATGATGCAGCAGTCTTAAGAATGCAACATTGCCTGAGCTTGTGCAAGGCTTTTCCCTGCACAATTTTCTTTTCACGAATCCGGGAACGCGAAGGAAAATGAGAGGTACCTAGAAGCGCCAATGGGTGTAGTCGATTAGAATGATTAGAACAGGAGTGGCAAAGGACTACTGCGGGTTTTTCCTAAATCAGGATTGAAGAAAAACAACCAAAAATCAACCGGAAGGAGCCTGGTAAGTGCTTTGGTATGAGTACAGAAAGAATATTCGGAAAGTGAAAGTGTATTGAATTGACCAACGTTCACTGAAAAAGCAGGTGTAATTGAAATCGATTGACTCACTTGTTTGTGTATGATAGCTATGGACCGGTTTCAGACTTGTCAATGCTCAGTGTGGCTGGCCCCAAGTCTAACTTTGAAATGTTCATTCATTTTCATCCTTTTCTACTAGAGCTGTATCCACTGAGCTGAGAGAAAGATGTCTAACATGTTGGCAATGAAATCCAGCCTGACAAATTGTGGATGGTTTGCTTTCTCTTATGCTGTGTAGATTCGGTTCATTGGTTCCGTTTGGTTTACTCAAACCCAATCCCCACAGGCCCTCTCGGTGCCTGCAATGATGCTGCTTCATGCTGCTGCCGCTCCACTGCACGTTCGCTCAGCCATGAGGCCACAGCTGTCCACCGTGCGTCGCCTGAAGCTGCGATTGCATGAAACCATACGAGATGGAAGAATCCGCTGCACTGGTCGAGCTGGAAACTATGAAAAATCTTCCAACACTTTCACCTTGTGCTTTCTCATACTATGCACAAAGCATAAGAATGGAAACTGCCCCCCAGCATCCCCCAGCCCTTTCTTTTCCATGAGGAAGCTTACTTCAAGGTGGATCAACCATTTTTTGCTGCTATAATGCTGTTGAAAATGGGACGCTGAACTGCTTTCCGCAACAAAATACAACGGGTGGCCTCGGGTAAAGTGTAAAGGCTTCCATCCCCGTCTTCCCAAGCTACTTATAGAAGTATTCTCACCAAAGCAAGATCACCAGAAGCAATTGTAGTGTGGATTGTCGAATGAGTCATGAGTATGGCTCCCAATGAAAGTACCAAACAAGCCGTAGATTTGGAAGATGCTTGGTTTCTTTGGTCAATAATTTTGAGCTATTCCTAAATTGGCTTCTTACAATGGACCGCGTTTTCCAGATTCTGCCGACTGGGTGAGTCCCTCCTTGCTCTGTGGCGCCAGCATTTTCTCCATCATCAACCTCTGCTGAGGTCGTCTGATGCTTGTGTTCTATAAAGAAAAAACATTGCCTATTCGCAAATGTTCGCAGATTAAAAAAAAAAACATCCCCTGCAAATGATAGCAATCAAAGCAATTTTCCATACACATGCACATGATTTGTTATGTTATGTTATGTTATGTTATGATTATGTTCATGTATTTTCTTCGATCTTTGATGAAACAAACGTCACGGTCTCATGGCCTCCCGAAAAGCTGTGGTGGATGTTTGGCCAGGGTTTTCACCCGTTTGGGTCCAGGATGAAATTGGATGGGTTCAATGATCGGAATTCCTTGCTTTGGATCCTTGTAGCGAAGTTGAGTGAGATTCTTCAAACAAAGGAAACCTTGACGACAGCATCAATCTCCAGGCTTGGCTCCCTGAAAACTCTTCCAGTACTACTGCAATGGATCCTAGTTCAAATCCTACTGTCAACAAGACTATCAAAAAAAACAAATGTTGCCACTGTCATCCTTGAAAACAGATATTCTCCCAAGAAATGGCCATCTGCTCAAATGCCTCCACTTGCCATCAAATGATCCGGAAATAAACAAGCAAAAAGATTATGGCAGCTTCCGAGCCACTGCAAGGAAAGATCGTGTTAAATCCGCCTTGGCGAGCTGGCGAACAACATTTCTCATGAAATAATTTGAGGAAATTGTTGTCCATTTTTTTTTTAGAAAAAGGGCACCAACCTGGATGGTTCACCGTTTCACTTCATAATTACTTCCAGTCAATTAGACACATTAGATGATGAATTGGGTGTCAGGCACGTTCTCTTTATTGATATGTCAAGTAATATCCACTAAATACATCTAAATACAATGGAGTCGTCGTCATTATCGGCGTCATCATCATCATCGTCATCATCATCGTCGTCGTCGTCCTCATCATCGGCATCATCATCATCATCATCATCATCATCATCATCATCATCATCATCATCATCATCATCATCATCCCAAACAAAGTCATACAAAGTCAACGTTACAAGACACATGTTTCCAGTACTTGTTCTGAGATTAATATATTGATACATCAAATGGTATAGAGAGAGAGATGTGTATATCTAAGCAAAATCCCAACACCTTTGGACACTGATGATGTATGTTCCCCATCCTTACACAGTCACACATATGTCACACCCCAAAACGAAACAGGAAACCGGTCGAATCACAGCCGTGCCACGGCCGCACTGCGCATTTTGTTGCCTTTGCTGTTGACCGCCAAACCCCTCGAAGCTGCTAAGGTCCACAGGGCTTGAACATATGCCTGGCATATGGATATCCCCAAGTCACTTGTTGGAAATTGAAGGACAAACCATAGGAATTAAAAAACACCAAGGCTTGGTAATAAAAGCCACTTTGAAGTTGACGTTGTTCTTCGCCAACTAACCTTTTTGAAAAGCGGAACATCATTGAGAGGACGTGCGTCTAGGTACCTGTCCTCCTACAAGCCCGAGATTTGCTAAAAGTACAAGTAGTTCTCCAGCATCAATCATCGCAACCCTGCATCGTTCCAAAGTCAGAACCAACAAGAATAACTTTGCCCTGTGATTTCTGGTAAAATCTTGTCAGTTTGTATATCTAACATGGTTTACAAAAAGTAATAACTGTTCTGAAAGTGCTGATTCGACTGGCCTGGGTGACCTGTTTCGCCACATCCACTTCCAAATCAAAGGTCTTCGTATCTTTGCCCAAACGACACCGCCGCAAGCGCTGCAGCAGTTGCTGACGATCACCTTGGTGGGTCTGGTCTT
Source organism: Breviolum minutum Mf 1.05b.01 (assembly GCA_000507305.1). NCBI lineage: Eukaryota > Dinophyceae > Suessiales > Symbiodiniaceae > Breviolum > Breviolum minutum. The sequence continues at coordinate 11,867 of DF239781.1, forward strand.
TGACAAAGGTCATGGTGCCGGAGATGGACATTTTTGTCCATATTTTTTTGTATTGAAAAACAGATGTATGCCATATAACTATATATAGTTGTATATATATATATATTCATTCAACTTCTGACCATTTCCCTGCCAACCTTCCCAAAAAAACAAAAACACAAAAAACTAGCCACGGGGATTTCTATAAAAGTTCCAATTCCCCCCCCCCCCCGAAGTTGAAGTTTTTTTCAACGGCGCCTTGATGCACCTCGGGGTTGAAACTGTGCACTTCTTTTCGGAAGCCTTCCATCAATGCCGTGCGAAAGGCTGCTGGAGCTGGTGGACCTTTCAACCTGCGAAATTTGATGGGAGTTTCCAGGGTTACCCACCAGGGAATTAACATATCCCACCTGGGGAATAGGAAAATCATCTTCAAAAGTACCTTTAAAATGGGATATGTTAGTTTCCAGGAGGGTACCAAAATTGAACATATTGAACTAATATTAGAATCTTAGAATAGATGTTACATAATGCTAAGTTAATAGATAGCTGTTGTGATATGTTGATTATATAATCTGCCTCCTTGCATTTCGAAAACTGAAACTGCTATTGAAATAAAAAAAGGCTGTCAACCAACTTTATCAGAGACATTGCAGCTTGGGCGCATGCGGATGGCTTCTTCTGCAAGACATTTCTTCTCCTTCGTGGAAGTTCCATCAGATCGGCACCGCACCTGTGACATAGCGGCGGTATAGGCAGGTTTCATGCCATGGCATCAAAGAAGGGGCTCAGTGGTTGTCCTGTATCTTGCAGAGAATGGAATTAACAGATCAAATAAGGGCGTATATATGACATGGCTTAGATAGAGAATACAACAAACGCACTACTCATCACGTACATTCAAACTAAATGTACATCTACAACATGAATGCAAAGGACAGATAAGGGTGGGTCACTCTTTGATACTTCAAGCACGTTTTTTTTTCTTGATATTGCTCAGAGCTATTTATGTGATGTACATATTAAGCATGGAGATGTGTCAAATGTATATATATATATATCATATGCATATCAGTTTTATATATATATATAAATATCAAAAACATAAACACCATGTAATGTATACATGAATTTTGAAACAATATCATACTGAGCATAAAAACGGTTGACAAATCAATAAGAAATAAACTTTGTTTCAAAAAACAAATACTTGATGTAGATCATACACAAACATATTTGATACATGTACAACATGTTTCGACATTAAACAACCTGTTCAAGATATGTTTTGTGTGTATACTGCATACTGTATACTTTAGTCCAATCAAGGTAATGGGAGATCATCCAATCCAAAGTGTCAATAAAGAAATTGAAAAAATAAATTCCTTCCAGTACATTTATATATATACATGTGTATATAAAGATGTAACAAAGTACAAATGGTTGTTATTGAACGAAAGTTGAAGGAAACTATGCTATGCTCAAGCAAATCTTAGAGAGATCAAAAGACTCTGTCCTAAGTAAGGGGTTCCAGCAAAGTCAAAAAAACGTCCGAAAAACCAAAGCACAGGATTGAGAAGATCTTGGGGGTTTGGGTCTATTTTTTTGGAGGGGGCTTCTCGAGGCGTTCTAAGGTTTTCCATCAAACGTGACAAAAACTCGAAACAGCCATTCAAAAAACATAGAGCACCATCAATGAAACGTACTGCCACAATGAACACTATCTTACCGAAAAAACAAATATATAAAGACTAGAACCTAGCAACAAAAAGAACTGCACTACCACAGTTTTTCCCTTTCTGTAATATAACTAGTCGTTTGCCAGACTAACCCAAAAATGCGCCTTGGACCGCAGCATCCTTAAAGCCAAGGCAGCTGCTGCCAGTGCAGGTGGCCGAGTGCCTACAATGTCATGCTGTAATATCTGACAGTCACAAAGCACCCATAGCATCCATAAATACAATCCATTCTGCCACAAAAGGCAACCCATCCATCTTAAGATGATTTTCTTTTTAAATACCATATCAAATTCTATTCATCCCAGTAAAATGCGGCCAAAGTCTTGTTATGCTATCACTATATACATGTCCAAAATAAGCTGTGGTTTGCCGATTGGTGACGCCCCTTCACCCAACGTTTTGAAACATCCCTGGCCTCCAACAAGGAATCCAGCCATGTTTCCTGGTGACGAACATTCACATGACTTAAACTTATGCGGGGTAAGATACCCTATTAATCTCTTATTGGATCCCTATAGTTTATGTATGTTTATGTTTGAGAGGGGGCGGCTGTGCGCCCGTGTAATTCCTTATGTTTATGTAAGTTTACTCTCATTTACTTTCAATTCTGAATCCTGAGTAGTGGCCCTATCTTGCTGTGTCCAAAGCCCAAAGATGGAACGTTTCAGATATCCAGTGCATGCAATGCACTGATCTTCGGCGCACAAAATGGAATCATAAAGCTATGCTTACCTGAATCAATGAGTTCTATGATGGTTCTATCTTGTGTGATGATTGCAAATGCCTGGAGCAAAATCACGACATCCGTGTTCTCAAAGCTTAGCTTGCTATCTCAGTGAAACTTGGAAACCACACAGGATCCTCATGTCTACAAATGACAGGTGCCTTTTTAACAGGGCCCTTGATGTCCTGTTTTGATGGCAAACAAATTGAAACAATGACCGAACCAAGATGTCGAATATTCCGGCAGCGACAAGTTTGTTGCTTGGGGGCATCGCTACAATGCCAAACCACCCATTCTAAACCACGAGTGATTACAATGTATGTGTATATAAATATAACGTATACAATCTTATTTAATAAGTTTTGATTCTGTAAGTCTCAAAAATCCCATTTCACGCCATATTACACCCAAATAACTGACATAGGACGCTAAAAATAGCAAGCTGAAGACTAGTGACCTTATAGCGACTATATAGATAGTACCCTCCCTGAAAAAAACATAGCCCCTATAAATCAATGGTTGGAAGAAAAAAAACTACTTTCGGGATGGAATATTTTCAGGGGCTATGATAGGTTTGGGGAGGGTATTAGATAGTTACCTGTTTGGGTGAGGTCCCAAAAGTAGCAAGATGAGTGTTGAATCAAATGTCCTTGTCGAAATCGCTGACGACCAGCTGGATGAGGTACACTTCCTAGCATCAACTGGAAGGAACCCAAATCTCACCCTTTTCATTCGATCAATTGAAGCAAACGTGAAGAAATGATGGATCTTTTACAAATCATATCAACATTCTATCAATCAATCCTCGTCATGTTCTTTATCACAACCTTGCAATGATAATAGCCATCATTCCTCTGGTTGACTGGGTAAAATCATGGAAAAAAAACCCTGCAAACCCAATGGGTCCTGGTTTAGGAGGAACTTCATGTGGACTTCCCAACATCATGTTGGAAGACATCCATGCTCCGGCGCAGAATCGGCTGCATACAAACTTCTTGGTTGATCAAGTGCTGTTTTGAGGTAACACGTGGCACAACAGGCAAAACCAAGAGAACAAAGGATGCAATTATGACCTGAGAAAAAAAAAATGCCTTGAACAACATAGCTCAGCACCTCACAGCTGCAGTGAAATCCCACGATGACTTCCAAATACCAGCAACCAAAAAATCATGCGACTAACCCATCTCATGATGTCTTATCAATTTTCATTTCTCTTCACCACCGGACTAACCTTCTCCCTGGATTCTTTTGCACAGGACATGGGTCCGCCTAAGGTCTCGAACCCAGTGGGTTGGAGACGTCAAAAAATGGCGGACCAACATCACCATTTTTGCAACATCACAGGATAAGGTGATGTTCCACCGTAAGGATTCCATGTACATGTTGATCTTTAATATCGGTAAAACAATTAAAAATCGATATGAGCAGCTTGGATTTCGGCGAGATGATGCGTTCAAAATGCAATCTGGTTGGTTCTTTCAACATCCATGAACAAGAATAAAAAATCCTAATCATGCAATTGCGCAATGCATTTTCACAGCACCTCTAGTATACTTACTATCGATTGTTGTTCCACGGAGTTCCCTAAAAGATACGTCGTCAATGCAAGGAACCAAGGAAGTTGGAAATTCTTGCGTCAATCAACAACACGATCTCTTGACATCATCTCTCGCTGCCAAGCAAATCCAAAAACGTGATGTTTCCACGAGTCCAAGGCGTCGTTGAAAGTGGCCTGCAGGAAATGGGGAGTTTCGAAGGCTATCGGTGGGTGAGGTGTAGTCAGAAACAACTATCCACGGCCATGCGATGTTTCTTGTTGAAACCCAACCCCCCAGTGGATTTTTTTTTGTCCACGGCGCGGTTCAAGGCATGAAATCCATGCCGCCAAGACTTTGGGCCTTTGGGTCGTATCCCACGCAGGGAACAAACCAATTTTGACACTAAATTTGTTGGAACTGGCCTCAGCTTTTCACGATCCAACCTGGAGCTGTGTACCAACTCAAGTAAGATTCTTGATAATTTTTTGACAAAAGGTTGCTGGTCACAACATCTAGGTGTATGGACTAAATTCTCAATTGCAAGTAAAACTTAAACGACTATTTACATATATGTATAATATATATATACATATATAAATCTACCAACTAAATACACACTCCAGAGCTGGAAAACAGATTGCGACGGGCAGCTCGAACACCTAAAGGGCACTTCAACCCAGCTGCATCTATACTTTGGGCCACTCTTGGGCCACATGTCCTTACCATGACCTTATCTCAACGCTCGTGCCGTTGTTCATGGTGTCAAAGTGCTCGGCATTGGCCCTTAGGTGGCGATAGGCCTCATACTTCAGCACCTTGCACTTGACGTAAACTGGGTGCTTAAGCCAGTACTTGTATTCTTTCAAACAACAAAGGCGCCGATTGTCGGTCGAATGCAATCTCATTTTCCATTCTCCTTGATCCCACATCTTCCGTTCAACCACCCGAAGGGTCAAGAATTCGTCGGTCGAGCGCACTTCACCTCGCCAAAGCGCGTCCACCAAAGCACCCAGGGGTCGGCCGCAGCTGAAACGTGGTTTGATGCTCCGTTGGGAATAAAAAAGCTGATCCACTTCGATCTCCTCGATGGCGCACAACTCTGTGTCCTCACCTTGGAATGATGCCATACGAATCCGGTATCTACGGAGTATTACGGAATTGTGCTTATTACAGTATATCCGTCGAAATGGCATGTCACTTAAAATCGTCCCTTTGTTTTGGACCAAAAAAAACAACACTAAAAAAAGTGGAAATGTTAAGATTGAAAGGATTGAGAGTTCTGTATGGAAGGCAACTGACATACCGTATCACTTTTTCATACTTTTCAAATACTGCCTGGGGAAGAACAATTTCTCGTCGCTATTTACATGCGGTTGCAAACCCTGTAATAAAAACTTTAGAAGCTAATGTCACCTAATAATCTCAAGATATCTCAAGTTTGGTGAAAAAAGGAGTCAGGACTTCAACACTTCTCGGAGGCACTGTTTGGAAGCATGCTTTGGAACTTCTCCACAGAGCCTTTGGATCTTCAAGGGTTTGGGTTGCTGGGTTCAATGGAATCTTATTCAAGATGATATTCGAAAACTCCATGACCTCAACTGTCAAGATATCTATTCGACTTCTCGCCAGGTCACCCTCAACCACTCGACTGGGTGGGGGATAGGGGGGCGGCTGTGGCACCAGCTGCGGCTTCTGTTGCATCTCCGGCTGGACGGTCACATGCAAGTGCACCGGTGGCGCAGATGGTGGCGGTGCTCTTGAAGCCTCCGAAAGAGGCTGTTGATCTGAAGATGAACCTGAGCCACATGTGATGGTTTGGAGTGAAGAAAATGTGTGTGTTTTGTTGTGACGTCCGTTCCTTCATCTTCCTTTGAAGGGAACGTGTTGTTGTACATTGCAGACTGATGCCGTAAAAAAGCTGAACACATCGCATCCGACAATCAAGAACAGCATACATGTTGTCAGGTCTTGCACTTTAGGCCTAAATTGAATCAACGGGAAAATAAACACTAAGATGCCCCGAACGAAAGTCGAAAGCAACAACTTAAGTAGCCAATAAGCAAACATAGTAGGAACGGTTCATTCACTAGATTCTCATGTCTTTCACAATGCAGGGGCAAAGCCCCCCTAAAATTCATTTTCGAGAAGCTAAGCGATACGAAGCTATGGTTGATTTGAGGGCGTTGAAGCCATTCAAGTTTGGGATTGTAGGCAACTATCCTTGTGCTCCCAATATCTATATATGTATAAATATAAATATCTATAAACATGTATACGTATATTATATGATCAATGATCACACACTGGCTGTCCACGGCTGTCCTACATTCACCAATACACTTTCAACAGTCACTCAAAAGCTAGGCATTTGTAGTGTTTCGTTCACCTGTCAGTCCAAGTGCTCAAGCGAAATGCCGAACAAGGCCCATACACGATCTCCGTCCACTACACCCCACTGAACTTGTCTGCAAACTAGAAACGTTGTCGCTTTGCACCTGGCAATGCAAGGGGCGGTCAATGACCAGCTAGTCACAAAATGTCACAAGTTCTGTGTGAAGAATCGACCGATTGCTGGTTTCAGGTTGCTGGCTTACTGTTCTAGACAGATCCCTGATAGAAGAGTCCCCTTCGAACCGGCTTGTCAGGAAAGGAAACCACCCATTTGTTGAAGTAATCTGTGTGGTGTGGGAAGTAAGATGCCAAAAACAAGACTGCTCTCTCATAGCCCTCAATTGAAATATATTCAATTGCTCTTCCAGCTGGCCGACTCCTATGTACAGTCGGAAGTACCCAGGTTGATGGGGTTTGGATGGTTAGGGCAATACCTGACCCAACAACTGCCATTGGCTGGCCACCAATGATTTTCGCAGGGTTGAAACGATTGAATGATGTTGTACCCAAAACGTACCAAAAAGTGTCAGAAAAAGAAAGCTGACGCGTAGACATTTGATCACACCTAGGGGAGAAAGAAAATTCACCAAATATAAGATGGATTGAGGGATTTTGATTTCTAGCTGAGCCCTTAGCCTTTATCATCATTTCATGTGGAGCATGGGAAAAAATGCGCCTATATGAATCTAAATTATGTATGATATTCGTAGTTGGGAAACTAAACATGGTGTTTTGTCGCTAAACTCTGCAAATATGATTAAATGATATCAAATGTAGATGCCAGGTCAGTTTTTTGAACTTACATTGCAATTCTAGTGAATCCACTGGTCTGAACCCCCCACCATTCGAAGAAGGAGGGCACAACATGCAAGGCAAACAACCCTGTCCAATATGCTATCGCTTTTCTAGACATATCATCAAAAAACATGATTCATTTCAGCCTTTTCACTTGCCGTTTCCAAGAAATAGAGACAAAGAAATACAATTTCAAAAATCAATGAACAACATCTCTTGCCTCTCTGCTCCACTGCCGCACGCAGACGTCCCTTGTCGCCCAGCGACAGGGAAGAATGCGCGAGAAAGCGATCTAGATCACCTTCTTTCAAATACCTCACATCCACAGCCGTCCACGATTCACAGCACAAACCAAATTGGAATAGACTCCAGTGGATACATCTGCGGGCAAGCAGCTCTAAGTCGCGGTGCGATGTGATGCCTTGTTGCTGAAGGCATTCGACGAGCTCCTCAAGGATTTGTTGCACCCACAGGGCTCTCACTCGTACAACATCGGGTGACCAAGAGTTGCAGCAGACAAAACAAAATACAACACGGATCATGGAGTATGTATGATTATGTTCTACCAGACTGCGCCAGAGCCAAGAATGCAGTTTCCCACATGAATAAACAAACACATAAATACATCATTATATACACGCTTACATCGTGATCGTGCTTTGTGATGATTATGAATGTCTATAAAAAGCTATAGACTATGTATGTATGTATGTATGTATGTATGTATGTATATATATATAGAATAACGCTCATTTATCTGACACCTGCTTGAGCAGGGCAAGACCGTGACTTGCTGGGTTTCCCAATTTACATTGGGAAAGGAAAAAAGGACCAAAAATAGGTGCTAGACCTTGTAAAGGCCTGAGAGGTTCAATTTTGATCAAATCTCAGCAACATCTACCATGTTTTATGTACCATGGCAGTTCAAGTGAACAAAGCTGTCATGATTGACTTTAAGAAAATGCAAAACGTTGGAACGTGAATTACTCAGCACTGCGGCCGGCCAACATCAGAACCAACGCCACTCACCCGAATTTCATTCGATCATGAATCCCCTGAATCTTTCCCAAACATCCAATCATATCAATTCGATCACCTTTTGCCTCCAAACTTTGTCAGCTATCCTAGATCATAGGGAGTCTTAGGGTCTATCCATGCATCAGAAGTCATCAGAGACATGAGGCACCCAGGTCACTCCTCGCTAAAGCTCAGCCCGGGGAACAATGCTGACTCCTGACAGCCAACACTTCACGTTCTCGATTTCCAAACCTACACTATGGAAATTGTAGTGAGGGTTCATTGCCAACTGCAAGTCTCCGAATTGATCACTCTGGGTTTCATTTTCCCATTTTTCCATATGTTTGCCCCTCTAAATTCTGTCAGACCTTTGTCAACATCAAACCATCAGGTCCCTAACCTCGGTATCACATTCCCAATGGCTCAAGACCGAGCCTCTTGAATCCCTTGATGACATGGAAGCCGGGAGGAAGATGCCGGCTGCCTCACCTATGCGAAAAACAAAAAACGTTCCAATGGCATGACACATTTTTATGCAAAAAATCCACCAAAAACGAACATCCAAAAAGCCATTCTTCAATCACCTTGTCATCCCCCTTCAAAAGCGATGGACCAAAAACCCATTCCAAATTCATTTCTCAAATCTTTCATACGCTACCGCAGTGTCTACCACTTCCACCCAGAGTAGTGTTTGTCACTCCCAACCTCTTCTTCGATTTTTTTCCACTCCCTGGTGGCCTCCTGCCCGACAAACACACCGGTTGGTTATACGATTCTATAAAAATCATTGGGAAGAATGAAGCCACACACACACACACAATTGTGTAGCAGTTACAGGCCACTCAATGTTGATGGAGAAGCCATCTCGCGAGAAACCAGTTACGAAGGTGATTGTTGTAGCAAACGGGACTAGTCTTTTACCCTATCTCCCAACTAGTTAGCCAAATTTCTGCAAAGTGAGCAAAAAATTCCCTTCAAAAATTCCCAGCTAAATGCACCATGTTGGAGATATCATTCATACCGGTTATGGCGACCGATCTGTAAAGGTCCCCTGTACTTTTATTCGAGATATTGGTGTGCTCCCAGGATTTCGGCAACAGGAGGGCGTACGGACAACTTCGAATTGCTTGGTGGTTGCAAGGGATGCAACCCATACAACCTGCACCACGTAGAGAACCCGTCTTATTAGATATTGATTATCAATATCTACCTGGATCTTCCTTTCGGGGTGCTGAATGCATGATAAGGGTGCCTATACACCATCCCTTGGGGTTCAAACAGCACCCTTTGGAAGATGTTAGTAGTGATTTCTGAGGCTCGTCAGGTCTCAGAACTGGAACTGAAACGTAGCTGACAGCACAGTGGTGGTGGTATAAGGAAAGAATCTCAAATTCAAGCTACTGTGCCGTATCCTTTTCAGGTATCACACGCTGAAGCGTAATAGCAACAATTATCGGCATTCTGCATTCTCAGGTAAAGCGAACAAACACATGATTAGATTCAAACAAAATCATCATCAGTCTCATCATTGTATACTCACGCAATCTCACGTATTCATGCAACATACTTTTAAGTTATATTACATAATTATTCCTCAATATGATACTACCACATCTTCAGAGCAAAAATTCCCAACAGCCACAAAATGTTGGTTCCAGTCTCTCTTCTCATCCCCCTGTCTTTTTACGATCACATTTCACTTGTTTCATAAGGGGAAGACACAACAACCCTACCTCTTTTAGATCCCCACTTACTTCAACTTTTAGCACCTGCATCGGTTGGCTCTCGCTTCGAATGGAGGTGCCCTTGCCGGTTGCCTCGTAGACTCGTTTTTGGAAAACCACGAAGTGGATGATCTTCACGAGTCAAATGTGATTCGTTGCTTTGTGCGTGTGTATTTTCAGCCTGCGAGGGGTGAGGAAAAAATAGTGGATACCTCTATAGTCTATAGATACAAAACAAGCAGGTATTAGTATCCCTAGTGATGCAAATTCATAAATTCAATCACTGGCCAAATGATGTGCAATTTAAGCCCAGATAAAGTGCATCTTGAGAGGATTTAAACAATAAACCCGAACGGCATGGGAGTTCAACAGCTACTTTCAATATTGAAAGGAAACCCATCTTCCAACCTCAAACTTTCCAAAGCGATATATCATAATATCAGTGCCAGGGAGAGTACCATGGAAAAAAATGAAAAAAAACACGGCAAAAACCACACCACTGTCACCACTGTTGATTCCCTTTCACTTTTAGCACCTTCGTCTGCCGATTCTCACACCCAGCTGCCACCGCCTTGCAGCCGCGTTTTTGGGGAAAACATGGCCCCAGCCGGTGTTGGGTAAGGTCATGTAACGTCCCTATATGGCACAAATAACAATGCTGGTTCCCTTACAAAAGATTCACGCATGTTCAGAGCAAAACTTCCCAACCGCCACCGAATGTTTGGTTCCAATCTCTCTGCTTCATCCCCGTGTCTTGTACAATCAAGTTTGCACATGTCTCACGTCTTTCACATGTGAAAGAAATAACAACACTACTAGTACCTCTGGTCATTCCCCATCTCAACTTTTAGCACCTGCATCGGCTGGCTCTCGCTTCGAATGGAGGTGCCCTTGCCGGTTGCCTCGTAGACTCGTTTTTGGAAAACCACGAAGTGGATGATCTTCACGAGTCAAATGTGATTCGTTGCTTTGTGCGTGTGTGTGGTTTCAACCTCTGAGGGGTGAGGAAGACACACTAGATACATCTAGATACAAAACAAGCAGGTCTTACTATTCCTAGCGATCCTAATTGATTAATCTTTTATTCGGTCAAGTGATATGCATTTCAAAACAGACTGACTAAAGATGAATCAAGTGCATCTTGCGGACCAATGCATACTAGTGAAACAACAATAAACAAAACACACATCATTCCTTCCCAACTACTCACAGATCAAACATGCAAGATGTTGAGGTCGTTCTCTCCAACTACTGGATCTCATGGACCGAAAAAAACCCTCGCAAATTGGTGGCAAGGCATGTTTCTCCTGGTCCGACAAAATGGCAAAAAATGTGTTGACTCGTCACTCTGGCTAGTCACCTATCATCTATCAGTATGAATTTATGGCAATCTGAGATTCATTGAGATTCCTTCTACGGACGTATGAGAATCCAAAGCATGTTTCTCCTAGTGAATGAACATTTCAAGAGGGTCAGTAACCCGGGCAAACCCAATTTTGTTAAGCTTTCCCTGTCTAATTTTAGTTCCTTCAATATAAATATACATGTATATATACGTACAAATATAATATGATGTGTATTACACTTACAGTTGTTCAAACTAGGCGTTTCGTCCCATTGGTTTGTCTAAACACACCATTTGTCCCACCCGCAGGTGTTTCAGACCACCTCCAAGCTTCTGCTGGAATGCTGTGAAGAGGTGCTACCACCCTGGAGAAGATTCACATGGATGATACCAATGATGCCATGATGCCTTAAAACTACCATGTTTGAAATGCCTCTTCCAGAACCTGGCTCATTAATTTTTGGAGATTCATGGTAAATTTCAAGAGGCTAATACTAGCTGCTCTTCTCAGTTTAAAATCACTGCAAGCATTGAAACTCTTGAACAGCATATAATTTGCCATTTATTGCTGGAGTAAATACGAAAGATGCATATGATCATGTTATCTACATTTATACTTCATTTCAAATATTGCAAACATTCATTCAAGCATTCCTTAATACGTACAAGTTTGAATCAATAAAATTTACGATCTAAATCTATTGTAAGTAATCGCTGATTAACTGCGGATATCTTCAATATGATGATAATAATAATAATAATATGGTTGAATGTGTTTTCCTCTTTGAAATATTTAACGGGCAAGCATCACCATCTAGTCACATCACTCGGTTCAAGACGCTGGGGATCAAGTCTAAACCCTTCCAAGATGCGACAATCACAACAACAAACAATGCCCTCCTGCACTGAGGAGGCAGGGCCCACGGATTGACGCAAAGGCTCAGTTTGTGCCTCATCCAGTGGGCAACTCGTGCTTAGATTTTCAGTTGGGTATGTCTTCAAAACCCCGCACTAGGGTGAAACATGGAAAGCATTCCAATGAGGAGCCCTCAAACTGAACATCCGAGTATGGCTTAAGTCATCTTAAGTCCTTTGCTGGCTAGCTCCCCATTATGAAGGTGGGTTCTATATGCCCTCATCTCCTTAGCTACCTGCCCCAGCTAGTTGGGTTCTGAGATGGACAAACTGGACAGCCAGCACAAGCAGCTTTGGGGGAAGCTGGATCAGAAGTCACTGGGAAAAAATCCAGGCTACTAAAAGGGCCCAAATGGTTGCAGTTTCAGCGTAGGTGATCACAAGGAGTAGTGAGTTCCAAATGAGATCTACTAATACTACAGTATCTAAGACTAATGATTTCTCGAATATGCTTTGGTCATCCACTATATGAAGAATGGTCATCCAGGCCTGTTCATCTGGAATCCTTTTGATGGGTCCACTAACAACTACTATTAGGTTGATGACCCCCCGGAAGAATGAAACAAACAAATTTGCACCATGGCACACATATGAGGGTTCCACCATCACCTGCATAGTCCCACCCAGGGTAGCGTTTGTCAGTCACCCCCAGCCTCTTCTTCGGGAATCCATTCAAATTCCTCCTGCCCATAAAACAAAGCGGAGTTTGAAATGCAGAGACCCTCAAGTTGTATGACGTCATGGTATCCTACATCCTCGAATGGGTAAGATCCTATTTGCAAAGGTGACTCGCTGAGTATCAATATGTTATTGTGCTATTTCTAAATATGATATAAGAATATATGCTCGTATACCGTATCGCCACCTATCTCCATGGGAGCATGACCATCCTCATTCTCGGCCATGATCTGCATTTGCATTATTCTTCAGCGTCACAGAGAAAAATGGTTGTAGGTTTGGCCTTGAATCAAAGCCAACCCTTGGAAACCAATATCTAGATCTTTGCGTCGTATCATCTGCAACTTTGTTTTCCCAAACTGTATATTGGAGAGAAATCTGCGACCCTCTGCAACACAACCGATTCTATTCCCGCTACAAACTAACTGGGCTCATAACCAACTGGGCTCATACGGCTTCTAGATTCTAGATTTGGATACTCTTTGGATGCAACAACTGCTACTTGTATCAGCTTCAGGCTTCAGACTGGCTTTCAACATCGACTAACATCCACCAACAGCCAGTAAGCCTCTTCTTTCAATGATGGCTGTGATGTCACAACGTTCTCGGTTCCGGGGAGCTCAGCGAAAGGGATGTGCTGGCAATAACTTAGATCGACGTCAAGACACTGGGAACATGTGGCACATCTTACACGTGAGGGAAAAAAAACAACTTGATGAAAATTGTATACATGCTATTTCAGTACTTCACCCCGGAAACAAAATCTCCGTAATTATCCCTATTAGTGCGTGGAGGCAATAGGACCAACACGTTGGGGGGACATATATAATCAACGCAAACATATGGAAACGGATTAGGAAAGCATTCCTTGGAGAGATCCCCACTGTCAAACCCTGGTGATGCCGAGTGGATGGAGATCTTTGTGAAAAGGCCACAAACCAAATTTCACCTTTGGAGTTTGAAGATCTTTGTGGAGTTTTTTTCTGCAACCAGTGGTGACCACACAAATTTGAAATGAAAAAATCTTCTCTATACATCAGTGAAGTTGCCTGCCGTGACGATTCTTCCTTTTCGGTTTCTGTTGCCACTCTTCGCACAGCCCGCAGCAAAAGCCCTTGAAAAGCTCTATGTTGGGATGGGCTTTGTATTGGCATCGCCAATGAATACATTTAGCCATGGCGACAAGGATGGCCCCCTGTCTAATCCTGGACACACCAGGATTGAGAAACAGGGGCTGCGAGACATGCAAATAAAAACAACAAGCCATCTCAGGATGAGCCAAAGAGATTGAATCACATCATCATCTTACTGATTATCTAAGAATCTTTTGGAGTAAACTGTAGCAGGTGATTCCATGGTGTTCCCCTTGATTTCCCAACATTCTCCCAGGCCCCACATCATCGGAGTTGTGTTTCAAATCTGCTTCAAATTCAGTTCCCCCAACCTGGAAGCTATGATGCCACCACTGCGACAGCCTGCAGACCAGCTGTAGATTTGGTGACGAAAGGGTGTGAGTCTTGAAGCCCCCTAAAGACACATCCCAAATCCACTTGTGTCACAATGATGTGCCGATTTTACACATGTTACAGGATGATTTGATGTTTCATCCAATCTTGATTCACAATAGTAAATTTCAATAGTATCTTAATCCTCATGTTTCACCAAAATTCCAAAAATCTGTGATGTAAGAGAAATCCAAAGAAAATATGCTGATTTCCAGGTAGATTTCGTCAAAATCAACTATCCACGGCCATGCGATGTTTCTTTTTGAAACCCAACCCCCAGTGCATTTTTTCCACTCCATGCCAAGATTTTGGGTCGTATCCCACGCAGGGAACAAACCGATTTTTGACACTAAATTTGTTGGAACGAAGCCTCAGCCTTTGCAGTCTCTCCCGATCCAACCTGAAGTTGTGTACCAACTCGAGTAGGATTGTTTATGATTTTTTGACAAAGGGCTGATAGTCGTAACATCTAGTTGTGTGGACTCAATTCTCAGCTACAATATAACTTTATAACAAAATATCTACCCACTACACACTCCAGGGCTGGAAGACGGGCTGCCTTTAAGCCTCTGAAACGTAATCAGGGCAGTTCGAAGACCTAAAGACTAGAGACACTTCAAATCAGGTGACTCTAGACTTTGGGCCACTCATGCCCGACATGGCCTTACCCTGGCCTTACCTCAATGCTTGTGCCGCCATTGATGGTGTCAAAGTGCTGGTTATTGGTTCTTAGGTGACGTATTGCCTCATACCTCATCACCTGGCACTTGACATAAACCGGCATCTGTCGCAGTTCCTTGAATCTTTTCAGACACCACAGGCGGCGATTATGGCTCGAAAACAATCTGGTCATTCCTTGATAAGGTCTTTCGACCACCTCAAGGGTCAAATTTGGATGGTCCAAGTCCACCTCATTTCGACGAAGCTGCTCCACCAATTCGATCAAGGACCGGCCGCAGCTGAAATATGCTCTCATGCTCCGTTGGGCATAAAAAAGTTGATCCACTTCGATCCGCTCGGTGGTGCACCGTTTTGTGTCCTCACCTTGGAATGATGCCATATCTACGGAGCATTACAAAATTGTGCTTACAGTATTATATTCGTTGAAATGGCATGCCCAAAAACCAACACTGGAAAAAAGTGGAAATGTTAAGATTGCAAGGATTGAGTGCTGTATGGAAGGGAACCTGAAAGAAAGGTACAGTTTGCAGTATCGGCAGCTAAAGACCTACAATTCTACAGAGAACAATAAACCATCCTCACACAGTATCAATTTTTCAAACACTGCCTGGGGAAAAACAATTTCTCGTCGCTATTGACATGCGGTTGCAAAGCTAATTGACACCCTGTAATTAGAAATTTAGAAACTAATGTCACCTAATCATCTCACGATATCTCAAGTGTGGCGAAAAAGGAGAAACACTTCTCGGAGGCATTATTTGGAAGCATGGTTTCCAGAACTTGGTGATATGTCAAAGTTGCATAAAGTTACTTATTACTAATGAGTCCACTCCTCTGCAAAATGTCGAACCTGTCTCAAGTAACCTTTGGATCTTCACAGGTTTGGGTTGCTGGGCCCAATGGAATTTGATTAAACATGATATTCGAAAACTCCACGACCTCAACTATCAAGATATCTATTCGACTTCTCTCCAAGTGACCCTCAACCAATCGACTCGGCGGTGGATAGGGCGGCGGCTGTGGCCCCTGCTTCGGCTTCTGCATCTCCGGCTGGACCGTCACATGCACGTGCACCGGTGCCGGCGGCGCAGGTGGTGGTGGTGGTGCTGCTCTTGAAGCCTCCGAAAGTTGATCTGAAGATGAACCTAAGCCACAGGTGATGGTTTGGAGTGAAGAGAATGTGTGTGTTTTTTGTGACGTCCGTTCCTTCGTCTTCCTTTAACTTGCACTTTTAGGCCTGAATTGAATCAACAGGAAAATAAACACTAAGATGCCCGGAACGAAGGTCGAAAGGAACAACTTAAGTAGCCAATAAGCAAACATAGTAGGAACGGTTCATTCACTCTCATTTCCTTCACAAAGCAGAGGCAAAGCCCCCCTAAAATTCATTTTCGAGAAGCTAAGCGCTACCGCTACGAAGCTATGTTTGATTTGAGGGCGTTGAAGCCATTCAAGTTTGGGATTGTAGGCAACTATCCTTGTGCTCCCAGTATATATATATATATAAATATAAGTTTATAAACATGTAATATGTATATTATATGATCAATGATCACACACTGGCTGTCGATGGCTGTCCTATAATTCACCAATACAATTTCAACAGTCATTCAAAAGCCAGGCATTTGTAGTGCTTCGTTCACCTGTCAGTCCAAGTGCTCCAGCGAAATGCCGAACGAGGCCCATGCACGATCTCCGTCCACCACACCCCACTGAACTTGTCTGCAAACTAGAAACGTTGTCGCTTTGCACCTGCGAATGCAAGAGGCCGTCAATGACCAGCTAGTCAATATCACAAATTCTGTGCTATGCGAGGAATCGACCGATTGCTGGTTTAAGGTTGCTGGCTTACTGTTCTAGAGAGATCCCTGATAGAAGAGTCCCCTTCGAACCGGCTTATCAGGAAAGGAAACCACCCATTTGTTGAAGTAATCTGTGTGGTGTGGGAAGTAAGATCCAAAAACAAGACTGATCTCTCATAGCCCTCACTTGAAATACATTCAATTGCTCTTCCAGCTGGCTCACTCCCATGTACAGTCAGAAGGTTGATGGGGTTTGGATGGTTAGGGCAATACCTAACCCAACAAACAACTGCCATTGGCTGGCCACCAATGATTTTCGCAGGCTTGAAACGATTTAATGTTGTTGTACCCAAAACGTACGCAAAAGTATCAGAAAAAGAAAGCTGACACGTAGACATTTGATCAAACCTAGGGGAGAAAGAAAATTCACCAAACATAAGATGGATTGAGGGATTTTGATTTCCAGCTGGGCCTTTAGCCTTTATCATCAGTTTGGAGTATGGGAAAAGATGCGCCTATACGAATCTAAAGTATGTATGATATTCGTAGTGATGAAAGTAAACATGGTCTTTTGTCACGAAACTCTGCAAATATGATTAAATGATATCAAATGTAGATGCCAGGTCAGTTTCTTGAACTTACATTGCAAGTCTAGTGAATCCATGTCTGAACCCCCCACCATTCTAAAAAGGAGGCGACATAACGAGGCAAAAAAAACCTGTCTAATTTACTATCGCTTTTCTAGACAAATCATCAACAAGCACGATTCATTTCAGCCTTTTCACTTGCCGTTTCCAAGAAATAGAGACAAAGAAATACAATTTCAAGAATCAATGAACAACATCTCTTGCCTCTCTGCTCTACTGCCGCACGCAGCTGTCCCTTGTCGCCCAACGGCAGGCAAGACTGGGCGAGAAATCGATCTAGATCGCCCTGACTCAAATGCCTCACATCCACAGGCGTCAACCATTCACAGCACAGACGAAATTGTAGGCTCCAGTGGATACATCTGCGGGCAAGCAGCTCTAAGTCGTGGTGCGATCCGATGCCTTCAGCAAGAAGATCTCGGATCAGCTCCTCAAGAAAGGGATTTGTTGCACCCACGGAGCTCTCTCACTCGTACAACATCGGGTTACCAAGAGTTGCAGCGGACAAAACAAAATACAACACGGATCATGGAGCCGAGTATGTATGATTATGTTCTAGAAGACTGCGCCAGAGCCAAGAATGCAGTTTCCCACATGAATAGATAAACAAATTAATAAATACATGTATCATTATATACACGCGTACATCGTGATCGTGCTTTGTGATGATTATGAATGTCTATAGAAAGCTATAGACTATGTATGCATGTATATATAATGACGCTCATGTATCTGATATCTGTTTGAGCAGGGCAAGACCGTGACTTGCTTGGTTTCCCAATTTACATTGGGAAAAGATTAAAAAAGGACCAAAAAATAGGTGCTAGACCTTAAAAGCCTGAGAGGTTCAATTTGGATCAATTTGACTACTTCCTATGGGCAGCACAAAAGGACCTCAGCAACACCGACCATGTTTTGTGTAATTACTAGTGGCAGTTGAATTGAACAAACTTGTCATGGTTGACTTTGCGAAAATTTAAAACATTGGAACGTATAATTACTCGGCACCGCAGCCTGCCAAAGAACCAATGCCACTCACCCGAATTTCATTCAATCATGAATCCCCTGAATCTTTGACATGCCGGATGACAGTCAGCTTGGCCCCATCCCGCTACCTTCCCAACCTCTCAAGGAAAAAACATCCACTCATATCAATTCGATGACCTTTTACCTCCAAACCTTGTCAGCTATCCTAGATCATAGGGGGGTATTTCCAAAAATAGGGGTACCCCAAAATGGATGGTTTATGGAAAACCCTATTAAAATGGATGATTTGGGGGTACCACCATTTTAGGAAACCCCCAGGGAGTCTTAGGGTCCATCCATGCATCAGAGACATGAGGCACCCTTTCGGTCACTCCTGGGAGAAGTTCAGCCCGCGGAACAATGCTAACTCCTGACAGCCAACACTTCACATGGTCGATTTCCAAACCTACACTATAGAAGTAGTGAGAGTTCATTGCCAACTGCAAGTCTCCGAATTGATCACTCTAGGTTTCATTTTTCAGTTTTTCCATATTTTTGCCCCTCTAAATTCGAAATTCATACTAACCTTTGTCAACATCAAACCATCAGGAGGTTCCTAACCGAGGTATCACATTCCCATGGATCAAGACCGAGCCTGACATAGAAGCTGGGAGGAAGATGCCGGCTGCCTCACCTATGCGAAAAACGTGGCATGACGACTTTTTTATGCAAAAAAAACACCAAAAACGAACATCAAAAAACCATCTTCAATCACCTTGTCATCCCCTTCAAAAACGATGGACCACAAAACCAAATTCATTCCTCAAGTCTTTCATAGTCTACCGCAGTGTCTACCACTTCCACCCAGGGTAGTGTTGCCAGCCACCCCCAACCTCTTCGTCTTGCCACTCACTGGTGGCCTCCTGCCCACAAACAATGCGGTTGGTTATACGATGATACAAAATTTGGGAAAAATGAAGCCACACACACAATTGTGTAGCAGTTACAGGCCACTCAATGTTGATGGAGAAGCCATCTAGCGAGAAACCAGTTGAGAAGGTGATTGTTGCCTTTTACTCTATCTCCCACCTAGTTAGCCAAATTTCTGCAAAGTGAGCAAAACATTCCCTTCAAAAAATCCCTGCTGCTGAACGTTGAAACCTAAATGCACCATGTTGGAGATATCATTCATACTGGTGATGCCTGTACTTTTATTCCAGATATTCGTGTGCTCCCAGGATTTCGGCAACAGGAAAGCTTATGGACCACTTCCAATTGCTTGGTTGGTTGCAAGGGATAGAACCCATACAACCCTGCACTACGTAGAGAAGCTATCTAATTAGATATTGATTATCAATATCTAGTGATTTCTGAGGCTGGATGAATTCAGCTCTCAGCAGAATTGGAACTGAAACTGGACCATTCAAAAAAGTGTTGAAACGGGTTACACTTTACAAACCCCAGAAACTTACACGGTTGAAGATTTCTCACCTGTTCTGGGGCGATGTTAGTTCCCTCTTTGTTCCCAGACTACCTGCTTATCCCCAAGTTTCAAAATGAAGATGACTCAGTGACACAGTGGCAGGTAGTATCAAAATGAAGATGTGGTTTTGCTTTACGTGAATTAAAGTTTACACCACGGTCGGCGATGCATAACATGCATTGCCTATCATCTGTTGCCAAGTCAGAATCAGAGTCTTCTCATCAACAAAAAAAACATTTCAACTTGAAAAAGCAGTAGTAAAAGTGCAAGGTGGTACGAATGTCTTTGATACTGTCTCTCTGGTACGTAGCTGACAGCACAATGGTGGTGGTATAAGAAAGAATCTTAAACTCAAGCATATACTGTGCCGTATCCTTTTCCGGTATCACACGCTGAAGCGTAATAGACAATACATGATCAGCATTCTCAGGTAAAGCGAACAAACACATGATTACGATCAAATAAAATCATCGTCAGTCTCGTCATTATATACTCACGCAATCTCACGCATTCATGCAACATATGTTTAAATCATATTGCAATATATTGCATACTTATTCATCAATATCATGCTAACACATCTTCAGAACAAAATTCCCAACAGCCACCAAATGTTGGTCCCAATCTCTCTTCTCATCCCCCTGTCTTTTTACAATCACATTTCACTTGTTTCATAACGGGAAGACACTACCTCTTTTAGATCCCCACTTACTTCGACTTTAGCACCTGCATCAGCTGGCTCTCGCTTCGACTGCAGGCGCCCTTGCCCATGGCGACGGGCACAGGTCCGGTTGCCTCGCAAACTCGTTTTTGGGAAACCACGAAGTGGATGGATGATCTTCACGGGTCACATGTGATTCGTTGCTTTGTACGTGATACAAAACAAGCAGGTATTAGTATCCCTAGTGATGCAAATTCAAAAATTCATTGAATCACTGGCCAAGTGATATGCACTTTAAACCCAGATAAAGACAGATAAAGTGCATCTTGAGAGTCTTAGAGGATTTCAACAATAAACTACCTAAACGGCATGGGAAATCAACAAATTCCAGCTTCAAACTTTGCAAATTATACAATATAGCCATAATATGCCATAATTATATAGCCATATAGAATTTCAGTTTCAGGGAGAGTACCATGGAAAAACACAGCAAAAAACCACACCACCTCTGTTGATTCCCTTTCACTTTTAGCACCTCCGTCTGTCGATTCTCTCTTCCAATGGTGGAGGCATTGGCAACGTTTTGGGCATGCCAAGCTGCCATCGCCTTGCCAAAGTCAATGCCCTGCCATTGACGAACGGATGCCCAAAACACTAAAGGTCGGGCAAGGTCATGTAACGTCCAATGACAATGCTGGTTAACCCCCTTACAAAAGACTAACAGAACTCACCTGCAAAGAAGAAAGTCCTTCAAAATCAAAACTAATCCCAAGCCATTTAGTAGTTTCAGGGACTCTATGAACTCCTCCCTCCTGCGGTGGGGAGGTGTAGTACGAGTACAGCGATGGTTTGTGGCCCACTAAAGTTGCTTGGGCAAGAGGTTTATGGGGAGATTTGTGGCCAACCAACCAAATCCAAAGTTACCAACAGTCGTCAAATTTGATCACTATATTTACTCATGTACACAGGATTACAACCGCCACAAAATGTTGGGTTCCATTCAATCTCTCTTCTTCATCCCCCTGTCTTGTACAATCACGTTTGCACATGTCTCACATGTGAAAGACATAACAACGCTACTAGTACCTCTGGTCATTCCCCATCTGAAGTCTAGCACCTGCATCGGCTCTCTCTCGCTTCGAATGGAGGTGCCCCTTGCCATGGCGGCAGGCACAGGTCCAGTTGCCTCACAGACTCGTTTTTGGGAAACCACCAAGTGGATGATCTTTACGAATCAAATGTGATCCGTTGCTTTGTGTGTGTGTGGTTTCAACCTCTGAGGGGTGAGGAAGACATACTAAATACAAAACAAGCGGCTCTTACTATCCCTAGTAATCCAAATTCATACATAGATTCATCCAATCACTGACCAAATGATATGCATTTCAAAACAGAATAAAGGTGAAAAAAATGCATCTTGAAAGCATTCCATCATCAAACTACCTAAACTGAATGAGAACACGTAAGATCTCCGCATTGCCCCGGATAAAGTCACAATTCTGAGTACCACTCCCCACTTCAACTTTCTCACCTCCTTCTGCGGTCTCTCGCTTCGACTGAAGCTGCCATTGGCCATGTTGCTCACAGCCCCAGATCCCATGGCCTTGCAAACACGTGTCAAGTCATGCAGCATGGTCCAGCAGCAGGCCCCTAAACTACTTGGAGCCTTAGATACCTCGGCTTAGGGCTTCGGTAACCATACGAAAAAACTGGAGTCTCTGGAAGGTCTGATTTGACTCTTCCCATTCCAACACTAGACCTTCTGAGAAGGGATGAGGTCATGACTGGTGAAGTGAGCATGCTGGTTAAGGCATACCTGACACGGCCCGATAAACCTAACAGAAGTCATCCCAAAAGGAACTACTCTTCCAACATCAAAAGCTTATCAAAACGCCACTCTCCTCCCCTGGCAAAGTGTGACAAACGGAATAGTTCGGAGGACCTTTTGTGCGCCCGTTAAAGCACACTTGGGGCAAAGGCTTTGTGGAGATTTATGAGAAATTTGTCGACAATTGACAATTCCATGTCTTTGTTTTGACTTAAGAATGATCCGTGGAAGTGTTCGCAAGCAATAAAGGTAATATTGGTAGGGGATCATTCATTTGTGAAACTATAACCTTTGCAACCAGGGTGCTGATTTGGTCAAAATATATCAAAATGTACGTTTCAAAAACAACGGGTACCATGTTGATATATGTATATATATATATATAGAGAGAGAGAGAGAATATATATATACAGCAAACTTCTGAATGACATACGTATATATGTATGTATATATATGCATAATGAACATCTATACATATTTATTATGTATATGTACAATATACATATATAAACTCATGCACCAATGCATGCTAGTGAAACAACCATAAACAAAACACACAGCATTCCTTCCCAACTACTCAGAGAACAAACATGTGAGATGTTGAGGTCGTTCTCTCCAACTATCTCATGGAACCGAAAAAAAAAAAAAAAAACTCCCAAATTCGTGGCAAGGCATGTTTCTCCTGGTCCGACAAAATGGCAAAAAATTATAAAACATGCATTGACTCGTAACTCTGGTTAGTCACGTATCATCTATCAGCATGAATTGATGGCAATCTGAGATTCATTGAGATTCCGTCTACGAACGTATGAGAATCCAAAGCATGTTTCTCCTGGTTAATGAACAGTGCAAGAGGGTGAGTAACCCGGGCAAACCTGATTTTGTTGCATTGAACTTTTCCTGTCTCATTAGTTCCTTCATACATGTATATATATATATATATGTACATATATGATGTGTATTACACTTACAGTTGTTCAAACAAGGAGTTTCGTCCCAGTGTTTCGTCTAAACACGCCATTTTTCCCACCCGCCGGTGTTTCAGACCACCTCCAAGCTTCTGCTGGAACGCTGTGAAGAGGTGTTACCACCCTGGAGAAGATTCACATGGATGACAGTATTGGAAATACCTCTTCCAGAACCTCGCTCCTTAATCTTTGGAGATTCATGGTAAATTTCAAGAGACTAATACTGGCTGCTCTTCTCAGTTTTTGAAAGACAGATTCACTGCAAACATTGAAACTCTTGAACAGCATATAATTTGCCATTTATTGCTGGAGTAAATATGAAAGATGCATATGATCATATTGTCTACATTGATCTACTTCATTTCAAATATTGCAAACATTCATTCAAGCATTCCTTAATACGTACAATTTTGAATCAATAAAATTCACGATCTAAATATCTATTGTAAGTAATCGCTGATTAATTGCGGATATCTTCAATATGATAATAATAGTATGGTTGAATGTGTTTTCCTCTTTGAAATATTTAACGGGCAAGCATCACCATCTATTATAGTCACATCACTCGGTTCAAGACGCTGGGGATCAAATCTAAACCCTCTCCAAAATGTGGCATTTCACTGAGGAAATCTAGGAAAAAACAACCACAACCACAACAACAAACGATGCCCTCCTGCACTGAGGAGGCAGGGCCCACGGATTGACGCAAAGGCTCAGTTTGTGCCTCATCCTGTGGGCAACTCGTTCTTAGATTTTCAGTTGGGTATGTCTTCAAAACCCCGCACTAGGGTGAAACATGGAAAGCATTCCAATGAGGAGCCCTCAAACTGATCATCTGAGTAAGGCTTAAGTCCTTTTTGAAGGTTGGCTCCCTTTTTTTTTGAAGGTGGGTTTTATATACTCTCATCTCCTTAGCTACTGTCCCCAGCTAGTTGGGTTTTGAGATGGACAACCTGGACAGCCAGCACAAGCAGCTTTGGGGGAAGCTGGATCAGAAGTCAATGGAAAACAATCCAGGCTAGTCAAAGGCCTAAATGGTTGCCGTTTCAGGGTAGGTGATCACAAGGAATAGTGAGTTCCAAATGAGATCTACTAATACTATCTAAGACTCTAAGACTATGGTTTTTCGAAAAGTCTTCATGTCACATTGACATATGCTTTGGTCACCCAATGCACGATATGAAGAATGGTCATCCCGGCCTGTTCATCTGGAATGTTTTTGATGGGTCCATTGACAACTACTATTAGATAGGTTGATGACCCCCCAGAAGAATGAAACAGAAACATACAAATTTGCACCGCACACATGACATCGGACAGCTCATCAAAGGATGTTCCAGACATTCGTGTGAAACTCTTCTTAGGATTGCCATGAGGGTTCCATCATCGCCTGCACTGTTCCACCCGTGGTAGCGTTTGTCAGTCACTCCCAGCCTCTTCTTCGGGAATCCATTCAAATTCCTCATCCTGCCCATAAAACAAAGCGGAGTTTGAAATGCAGAGACCCTCAAGTTGTATGATGTCATACATCCTCGAATGGGTAAGATCCTATTTGCAAAGGTGACTCGCTGAGTATCAATATGTTATTGTGCAATTTCTAAATATGAAATAGCCTCCTATCTGCATGGGAGCATGACCATCTTCATTCTGGCGAGGCCATGATCTGCATTTGCATTATTCTTCAGCGTCACAGAGAAAAATGGTTGTGGATTTGGCCTTGAATCAAAGAAAACCCTTGGAAACCAATATCTAGATCTTTACGTCGTATCATCTGCGACTTTATTTTCCGAAGTTGTTGTTATTGGGGAGAAATCTGCGACCCGCTGCAACACAACCGATTCCATTCCCGCTCTTTACAAACAAACTTGGCTTATACGGCTTCTAGATTTGGATATTCTTTGGATGCAACAACTGCTACTTGTACCAGCTTCAGGCTTCAAACTGGCTTTCAAAATCGACTAACATCCACCAACAGCCACTAAGTCACTAAGCCTCTTCTTTCAATGATGGCTTTGTCACCTCGTTCTCGGTTCCGGGGAGCTCAGCGAAAAGGATCTGCTGGCAGTGCCTGAGATCGACGTCGAGACACTGGGAACATGTGGCACATCTTACACATAAGGGAAAAAGACCAACTTGATGAAAATTGTATAAATATGGTATTTCAGTACTTCACCCCGGAAGCAAAATCTCCCGATCCCTTGGGGTGCGTGGAGGCAATAGGACCAACAAGTTGGGGGGGACATAATCAACGCAAACATATGGAAACGGATTAGGAAAGCGTTCCTGGTTGGGATCCCTGCAGTCAAACCCTTGTGTTGCCGAGTGGATGGAGATCTTTGTGAAAAAGGCCACAAAACAAATTTCACCTTTGGAGTTTGAAGATACTTGTGGAGTGTTTTTCTGCAACCTGTGGTGACCACACAAATTTAAAATGAAAAACATCTTCTCTATATATCAGTGAAGTTGCTTGCCGTGACGATCCTTCCTTTTCGGTTTTCCTTCCCATTCTTCGCACTTTCGGCAGCAATATCCCTTGAACAGCTCCTTTCTGGGATGGGCGAGGAATTCGCATCGCCAATGAAGACATCTAGCCATGGCGACAAGGATGACCCTCTGGCTCCTCCTGGACACACCAGGATTGAGAAACAGGGGCTGCGAGACATGCAAATAAAACAACAAGCCATCCCAGGATGAGCCAAAGAGATTGAATCACTTCATCATCTCGCTGATTATCTAACAATCTTTTGGAGCAACTGTGCAGTACTTGTACCGCCTCAAAAGAAATCATTTTTGGCTTTAGCAGGTGATTCCATGGCTTTCCCCCTTGATTTCCCTACATTTTCCCACAAATTTCGAAGTTCTGCGATTCGAATCTGTTTCAAACTCAGCTCCCCCAATTCTACCTGAAAGCTATGATGCCACCACTGCCACAGCCTGCAGACCAGCTGTAGGTTTGGTGACGAAAGGGTGCGAGTCTTGAAGCCCCCTAAAGACATATCCCAAATCCACTTATGTGACAATGTCGTGCCGATTTTACACATGTTACAGGATGATTTGATGGTTCATCCAGTTTTGTCTTGCAGTAATATATTTCAACATAGTATCTTAATCCTCAGTTTTCACCAAAATTCAAAAATATCCGAGATGGAAAGAAAATATCCTGATTTCCAGGTAGATTTCGCCCTCACCTGGCGGTGGATGGTCGTCCCTGCGCCGGCATTACCGATCAAGGCTGGTCCTATTAAAGGCATAGCACCAGGTGCCTTGGTGTGAGGACAAAGGAATTGGAGATTGATTGGAAATTTTGGCAAGAGAGAGATGGAATATATATATATATAGACATACATATATACTTATATCTGTGCAGATATACGCTAATCAATATGCATATATCTATATATTTTTTTCTGTGTCTATACTGTAATCAAATTTGTATAATATTATGGTATACGAGAAATATCATGAAATCTACGCATAATGATTTCCGTGGCCATAATCTCCTCTTCCAGGAAGTCCAGGTTTGCAGGAGGTGTTCGTACAATACATTGATGGGTTCGCTGATGGTGTTTTGGGGTGTCGGTGTAATATGACTTCTGACTTCCAAGAAGAAATCCACAATAATAACGGATCTCTGCAGAATCGTCTCTATTAGACTCTATTCACTTTGGATGCGTCTGTACTGCATGACAATATCTGCAGATACTATCAAACACTATCAAATATGTCTGTATATTTCTGTTAAGTCATTCACTTCTCAGTATTGACCTGAAGGGATTGGGATTCTTTTGAAGATTCATCATCTTTCATCATTTCCGTCCTTCCAAGCCTTCCAAAGCCTTCCAAAAAGTCCCCCCCCTTTGATGATTCTCCAGGTGCCCCAGACTGCCATCGCCGCTTCCTCAGAAGTTATCAAGGCCAAGGGCAGCACTTTCCCGGCAAACTGGCCAGTGAGGTCCTCCAGAGAACTTCCAGATGGGTTTTGGGCGTTTTCAGGGCGGGTTTAGGGGGGAGAATGACTTTTTGGATGGTCATTTGGCTTAAGACCCGGATATCAAATAAGTGGTTTGATGGTTCAAAGATGATTGTACGCAGATCTGCCGCCCCTTGAGAATGGATCATAGCATCAGCCATCAGCACAAGGATATCCAAGATGTATGTTGTATATTCATTGCCACTTCATTGTCAATGTCAACGTCTCATTTCTATAGAGATCGAATATTGATTTGGGATACCTCTGCACATCCTCTCCATCACCACACCTGGACCGCAGAAGCAGCTCCCGGTCCAGGGGCAAAGAATTGCACCTTTCGAGCGTTTTGGTGTGGTTGCCCAACCCACATCCCTTGTAGGGGATCCTGCTAAACTGTCACTTCTCACTGTTTGTGGGCAAGGGGGGAGATCCCAAAGCAAAAAGTTTTGAAGCATGTCGTTTTTGGAAAATCAGAAAAACCAAGTGCAAGCAAGCATTCATTCCAATTCCTTCAAAGACATGAGATTAATAGAGTGCGTATCATTTCTTGTTGTTGTTGTTGTTGTTGTTGTTGTTGTTGTTGTTGCTGTTGCTGTTGTCGTCGTTGTCCTTGTCATTGGTGCCAGTTTCATCCAGTTTCCCCTTGAAAAACAGCGCCACCTCTCGGATGGTATCATCTGCTCCCAATCCTTCAGCTGTGGGCCCCTTGGAGCGGAAGACGATACCTCCTTGTGCAAAGTCTCCGAATTTCACGTGACAAAAAATTGAATTACAAGTAGTTCGCAGTAGCAAACCTTTTTTTGAAACAATTTGCAAATGTTGTCTGTTTGTCATGCCTCCATTTTACAAGCATGCCGGAAAAGAGATGAATCAAGTGACCAAATGCTCCCCCCCCAAAGCTTTCAGGTGCAAATCTTTTGGATTTAGGAACAAAAGGGAAGGTTAAAAAGGTCTTTGGAGAAGCAGAAAAACAAAACAGCATCATAAGACATGCGTTTTGCTATTTACGTTATGACTTTTTATGACATGGTGCATATATTGTAATTATATTATATATATATATATATTTATGCACATATATAAAATCGTGTATTATATATAATTATATATATATGGCATATGGGTTGTGAATGAGTCTTGAACCATGAGTCACCACTAAACAAAATGCACAGATGTGATTTGGTTAAATTTGGATGGTGGATCTTTGTCTGGACTCCTGTCTTCGATACACCCGCCAATGGAAAGACCGCCCAGGAAGCCGCATCTTCAACTCCGTTGCGGTCGGGGCGTCGAAGACCCAAGCAGATTCCTGGAAGCGGTGCTCAACCAATGACTCGACACGACTCAACATGACTCAACCGATTTGTGGGTTCAGCCTGTACCTAGCCACTATAGAAATTCATTGTAAACGGCTAATCACCAACTAACCATTGGTTGGCGTTTACATGTGGAAGAGAAAAATATAGAAAAATACTCAACTTGGCAAATTGAACTCGTTTGTCTTGAGGTCAGGTCGGTCACATCCTGAATTCAGGACACAAGCATTTTGTCTCTTGGGCAAATTTCACAAATCAGAAAACTCTACTCAAAAGCTTCTCCCATCTTTCCCCCCAAACAAAAAACTTGCAAAATTCCACATGTTCCAGCCTTTGGACCTTCCAACCATCAACCCCCTCAACGGTTGACCGTCCTTTCATGCTATTCAGCCCTGCTGCCTTTGCGGCACCCTTCAGAGCACTAGCTGCAGGCATCTCCTGGTTCTCGCAAATTTGAGACATTGGATAAAGGAGCGGAAGCTAATAACAACTATAAATATGGGTGTTTCCGTAAATGGTGGTACCCCCAAATCCTCCATTTTAATAGGGTTTTCCATTATAAACCATCCATTTTGGGGTACCCCTATTTTCGGAAACACCCATATGGTTGTGGCTATAATAAGGTTGAATGTTGAGGTGCAGGCTCGGGACCAAACGATTATTATCACAAATTTGAGTTGGCAAACCGCCAACGTTATTATAGGAGCAAACACACGGTACTGTAGTTAAAGTTAAGGTTTTTTTGGTTGTTTGACATGAGAATGGATTGGTAAATTGGTGCATCTGCTTGTTCACAGTTCTAAAGTCTTCATCATCAACGATGGGGGATGGGTTTCTATTGGTTCTTGGCGAATTTGCCACCGAGGGTGCCATAGAATTATCATCGAAACACATCAAAATCAAAACAAATCTGTTTTTCTTTATATGATAAAGATAATAATATCTTTATATAAACCTAAAGTGTACATAATATCTAGATATACTTCATTTACACAAAAAACAAGCATCAAAAAATTTGAGTGTGTGATCCTTCCTTTTGCAACTCCCATGTTTTCCACAACTGGATCCACAATGCCCCACCACTCCTTGCCCTGTATACGAATCACTTCCACCAAAAATCCACCTTCAGGATTAGGCCCAGACTTAGCCACCTGTCACTTCCAAACACGGGTTTTTTTGCGGATGGCTTGATGGTTCAATAGGATGGTTGTTGTGGAAGTATATAAAGATCAATGAAGGCACAAGCAACAGCACGATCTTCTTGATGGTTTTGCATGTTGCTCTTTTGAAGCCACTGTCACAAGGAGGAGGAAACCAAACCCGGGTCAACGTGTGGCCATGGAACCTTGAAAAGACAACGATTTGAAAAAATTGAAGGATATTCAATGTTGGAACCGAGTCCTTTCAACTTTGCAATTCAACACATGCAGCATCTGGTTGCAGTGGCCATATCACCCAACCATCATCCCTGTACCCAGCATGTTTGTTGGCTCTTGGATAATCAATTTGGGTGTGCTTTTCTCTTGAAACTAAGCGCCCATTGCCCCCAAACATGACCATAAAACGATAAACGGTAATCTAGGCCCACGAAATCCAACTGGTCATCCAGACATGGACAAATGTACCCCGATATGCATGTATATCACTGTAAATCATATTGTATACTGTATACTTTGTCAAAAGTCAAAAAACATACCTATACGAAGGATCCGAAAGTGCTCCTTTTCACATCAGTCGGACTCGGTCCCTCGATCTTCAGCCAAAGGTTTTAAGTGTTGCATGGTTTTTTTCGGGCCACAGGTACCCCCCAACTTCCACGGCAACTGGCCGTGGCCTCCAGGCTAGGGCCCATCTTTACCACGCTCAGCCGTAAGGCCGCATCTAATGGTTCTGACAATGCGACACCCACCACGCCATCCTTAGGGTTGATGGGTTGAAAAGGCTGGGAAAGGTTGGGGAAAACAACCTGCTGACATCCCCAATATAGAGAAAACATGAAGCTCACGGAGTTTGACAAATCCGACTTCTGCAAACATGTTCTCCCTTGAAATTGATCAAAACTTTGGCATGACCCCCTTGGTTGAGGTTTGGTAAAGATAAACAAAAATGTCTTGGCAGAAACACTTTCCATGCCGGGGGGCTTGTCGGGGCAAGCTGTTCAAACACATGGGGGCTTCGCTCGAACCTCCACCTGTCAGTAAGGAAATGGACTTCCAACCGTTGAGTCAGCAAAGTGGTACCTTTCCGGTTATCCATCCAAATCCATATGTTTCACTACTGGTATCCTGATGCGGAATGCTTATGTTGTGTTTATGCCTGCAGCTCTTTGAAAGGCTCATGAGAGTTACTACTACGTACATTGAATACCTGAGAAAGATCAAAATGTTCAATATTGTTCAATTATGTTCCATTGCGATGTCAAAATATCTTGCAGGGTACCTGCATCGCGTGCATATAGCCAAATAGTTGATAAGATTCTGGAATATTTCTGGAAATATATAATTCTAACATATTCTAACAAACTGCAGAGGGTGTTGCGCTCTTGTATCGGTTCCACTGCAACCCTGTATGGCAAATACCAATGAGGCGTAATGTCTATTTAAAAAATCAATAATATAACCTCATCTATTTTCCATAATTAGCATACATTGGACTTGTTGCGGATTCTATGTCAATGTATCCTTATTCACATCATCACAGTCGCAGATGCATGACCTGCCATCGGAAGGCCAAACTCGATACTCACGGGAACAGCTGCCTGGGGCCGTTCCAAAAGCCTTCCCCATCTCCGTGGAAAAAAAACAAAAGATGTATATAGTGTAGAATTCAATTGAAGTCCAAACCTGCTTAGGCGGCTTGTTTCATTCATCATGCTTCAATGTTTCAAAATGCGATTTTCCTGATCGCATCCTCTCAATGCCTCCTCAAACACAAAAAGTGGGAAGATCGGTGAAACTAAGTCAAGTGTCGCTTCTACCTAGCTTCAATTAGAGGTCTGGAGTTTTTCGCAACAACCTCTACCCAGTATCTATGAATCTATGTACAATCAGCCTAACCGTGTATCTTCAAAAAAAATAGCGAATAATGGCGACAATCGGGTACAACTCTGCAACAAGCCTAGGGCCAACCGCCTCCTCCACTGGTTGCCGCTGTTGTCCCTTGGAGGCATCGCCCCATGATGCAGCGGATTTGGAGTCAGGATCCATGATGCCTAGGTGAAACAAAGATCCAAAAAATGATGCCAAAGCTGTATTCCGAGAGAATAAAAACACAACTTGCTAGTCTTTGAGCATATACCACAGAGTCTTCAAACTACCTACTATAAGCCACCCAAGCAAGAAAGAAGACAAGCAACATCCTTCCAGTTCAAAAAAAAAACTTCCCAAGCCACCTTGGTCATTCAGCAAATCCATCAAGTCTTCAAAGTCCCATTGACTCACATCAGTACCTGCAGCAAGGCAAGGCAACTCTGAGGTTACACAAATTTTGAAATGATCTTCCATCTTACTCATGATTTCTCTTCAGGGGAAAATTTAATAGGAGCGTTTGTTTGATGTTTAAAATCGCAGGTTGTTGAAGTTCCATGTTGTGTCTTAATCTATTAAAAAGTGGCATCCAAAAAATCCGTGTCACGATTTCCTGGGCCCCCAGCCTGCCACGGTCTTCACAACCATCCCGGTCCTACCATTTCGAGCAACTCCAAGGAATTTCCAGGTAAGTTCAAAGTTGATGGTGCGAAACGCCTGACGCCACCAACTGCAGCTTGGCCCATGGCATCTCCAGGGTAACGTCCCTTTTCCTGGGCGGGACGTTTAAACAAGGACTTTTGGCCAAGCAAAATCACTTCAGCGCTGTAGGAATATTGAGATAAACATAGATTAAAATAAGATATGTTTCATTTACACTTATTACAGCATTTGCTTGATGTATGTACACAACTCACACCCCTTAATTCAAAACTACTGTGCAAATTGCAAGACAACATTGACACAGAAAATCAGTACCACCAAGTTGTCTATGTTGTTGAGAAATGGGCCCCCCCTGTTAACTTGTTGAATAGTTTCGAAAGCAAACACATCTATCAAACGTAAGCACCCTACCTGCATGTCGATGACCATTGCGCCTTTCCCTTCATATCCAGGAGTGTATCTTTTGACTCCAAAGGGTCGCTTTTTGAACCTCGGATTCCAAACATGGGGACCTGCTGAGCTTGACATCTCAAGCAAAATCTGTGGGTGCAAATGCACATCTTTGTGTATGATAACATTCTCACGGATATCTGTTATACTCTAAGATTAAAGGAATCATAGGTTTAGTATAATATAGCTAATTGAAAATCTTGCAGGTGATAATTGCATGTTTTTGCGGCTCAACTGCTCAAAACATACTGAAAGAAGCTATGGCACCCCATTATATGGTAGTAGGTTACTAGACACTGCATTGACAATCAAGGCAACACCTTGGGGGGAATTATCGTCAGGGTCAGCAGCAGCATCAGCATCTCGTTTGCAAAAATCTTGTCCCATGTTGCAAACGACTGCAGTGCTACAGTATATCGTCATATTTAATCATCTTTTCGGGCCTCCTCAACTATCTTTCAACTATCATAAATACTATTCTAACATGTTATACCTAGATATGGTTCGCTTACCATATCAACACATAACACAACATATCGAAAAGATTCCCAGGTCGTGTATCCCTCTTGAGATGCAAACTCCACAGTTGTTGACTCAACCCCTAGGCCCTGGCACAAGAAAAATGACACCTTTGCAGGTACCAAAACCAAACCAAGACTTTTATATCGTTGAGCCTTCCTTATCGTGAAATGGCCCCAAGAAAATAAGAAGCGTTCGCAAAATGACAAATAGAGTATGTCCATATGAAGTACGAGACCATGGGGGTCACAAAAAGCTCCTACATAAGTCTGTGATATAGGCTTGCGAGTGTGTTTGTTGTAGCTTCTAAGCTTGCAAAGTCATAGCTGAAATGAACTTACATCACTTAAAAGAACTCCAAGAACTGCAAGAACTTGGAGCTCAATTCTCCCTGGTTTCGCGAGCCTCGAGGGTGCTGAAGATGGGGTCGCTCTTCATCCACCTGAGCGTGGTTCACCCTGCATATTGAAACCTCGCTACTACCTGCGATTTGACGTCAGCTGCGGGACAATGCTGCGTTCCTTTAAATCTGATACAACAGGCGAAGAAACAACTAACAAAGGGATCAATAGTACAGTTGTACTAAAAAGTATTTAGATAGTATGATGATAAACCAATACACTAATTGATCTCTCATGTAATATATAAATTAATTACACTATATACCTTAATTAACATATTATATACGTATTATTATATATATATACAGATATAATCAATTTTGATTGAGATGGATCATCAATCTCAACATAGCCATGTTTAAGCATCCACACCCATGCCCATCACTGCGATCGCGCGTACGCAGTTGGCGCCCGTCTCGCCTCAGTGGCTGCTGGACACAGCACACGTGTCTCAGGTCTCACCGACGCTGAGTTTACTGCGGCGGCTCCCAGTTTTGAAGACTATCTGCTGCAGGATCCTGGCAATGCAACACTTCAAGGGGACCCATGAATGTGTATCATTGTTCTCTAGAAAATCCGGCAATGTGATTACAGTATTTCGAAGTACAACGCTGCCTAAGAGGTTTCTTTCATGTTCTTTCTATCATTTGCAAAGAAGAAAGAAGCATCGCATGAATTTGCATTACCTCAAACCCCCAGCTTGCAAACTCTCTGGGCCTTTTTGTTTCCCAACGTGGTGTGGAAAATAAGGCAGAAGTTCAAGCCTATACAGTTCGGACCCCCAAAAAAAATGCTCCACATCAAAATTGGGCGAAATTGTTCGAAGATTAAGAATTCTCTACCCCTCGTTGGTGAGTCCACCAAACCGTGGGACTCTGAGCCCCTCAGATGCTTTAGATGACCAATTTCCCTTTATCCTTGATGCATCATGGAGGTTGTTTTTTTTAATGATCTTGAAACCTTTAAACCCAAAGCACCTGGTGGCTCGTGTAGGCTTGAAAAAACACTTCTAGGCATGCTCGGCCAGAGCTTCAGAGCCTTCCATGGGCTTTCTGAACAAAATCGGCAACGAGACCAAGGTCGCTGAAAAAAACTCCGCCAAAACTGCTGCAGGTGGGAAAATAAAAGGTGTCAGCAAGCTGGCTCCGTCCTGCATGACTCTCTGGCGCAAAATCCACACCAAGCTCAAGCCCACCAAGCTCCCAAATAATGCCGCGAAGAGGGCCTGGCTCTTTCTTTGCTGAGTCTGAGGATATCCCGCCCTTTCGGCCACTTGGCTTGCAAAGCAAAAGCCTTGTCCCGCTGCAGCTGGAAGTAAGAACAAGGCAAAAGGCCACCAATGCGCTGCAGCAATGAGCAGTAGCAGGGCCGCGCCGGCGCGGTGGAGGTTTTTGAAGTTGCTCACCCTCTTGCGTACTTGCACTAGTACCATATGAACTGCAAAGACCACAAATGCAAGAATCCCCAAGATATACAGTAGGTTTTCCCCATCTTCCGCCTTCGCCAATGAAAGTTGCTTCCAAAAAAAATCCCATCCATGTCTTGAAAAGTAAACAAGCTCACCAATGGCGTGTACAGCTGCCCAGCCTGCGGCTCCATACCCAACGACCTTGTGAACAGCCAAGGTGGAAGACCGTGTCATTCCAAGGGTTTCACTCAAGGTGGTACTCAGCACAGCAACCAATGACAAATGCCAGCTCAAAGGAAAGGCTGCTGCAACAGTCACTGCTAACAGTATTCCAAAGCCATCTCTGCGGAAGAAAGGGTCTGAGATGAACCATGCGCATGGGAAGATGAACCACAATGCCGTCAAAAGGGACCAAATTTTGAGGAATGCCTCAACATTGATCTCACTCTCGCGTTTTGGCTTGTTGGAGACCCAAAGTGCTGTGACCAACATGGGGGAAGTCCAAGCAATCAGCACGGCAAGTGCAAACCCAGTAAACCCTGCCAACACACCGGGCTGGAAGCAATAGGTGCCTTGCAAAAAGTGCGAGACGAGAAAAGGAAGTAAAATGCGACCCATCTATACTTGTCTTCCAAGTCACCTCTTCGCGTTTTTGTTCAAAGAAAGGAGCCCAAACTATTGTGTTATTGCTTATCCTACCTTCTAGAAGGGATAGGTGGTTTTTGTACAAACCGAATCCTTGAGACCGACCTTTCCACGTGTCTACCATTCGGGATTAATCAAAACCTTGAAGCGGGTGGCCTGTGCGCCCTGTCAGACTGCTGCAGTTGTCTGGATTCGCCATGTTGGTCAAGCCGCCGACTCCGCCGACGCCACCCACACTGAAATGTGGCACGAGGTCATGCAATAAGAAGCGCATGGGCTCGTATGCTGCACTGACCTATAGACAGTCGTAGAGAATCAACACAAAATTCATCCCAAACAAATGTTTCAAAAGTGTCTCTAGTGGTATCAAACCAAGTCTCAGGCACTTGGAGGAGTCTTGTTTGACTCAAAAAAAACAGAAAACATCACCAAATGCCACTGGAGGTGCAAGCAACATGCCAATGAGATGTGGCGAAAATCCCCACATGGCCCTTATACTGGCCCTATACCTTGGAACTCCGGTTTTGAACCGTGTCCTAAATTCAGCTTCAAGCCAAAAAAAGCCACTGAAAACATGCATACCAAACACACATCTTAGATGGCCGCAATGATTTCAAAAAATCATTCCGAATCAGCTAGATCTGCAAAAAGTATCAAATTTATGATCAAATTTCATAACTCAAGAAAAGAAAACAGCTTACAAAAGGAATAACATCCCAAATCATTCCAAATCTATCATTTCTTTGTCAAGGAAAATGATGAATCATCCAAGGGAAAACTGATTGGAAATCTCTTCAATGTTTCTGGGAGCCGCAGTTTTCCCAGTGCGGCCTCATTCTGGGCTGCCACGGGCTTAACCTGGCACCATGAGGGGTCAAAATCAACTGTTCCGTCTAGCTGGGTGATGCTCTTCCTCTCCACTTTCATTTGTGATCAAAACCCATACTCATATTCAAATGGATGATGATGATGATGATGATGATGATGATGATGATGATGATGATGATGATGATGATGATGATGATGATGATGATGCCGCTGCTGCTGCTGCTGCTGCCGCTGCTGCTGGTGCTGGTGGTGGTGGTGGTGGCCATTCCTAATTGGCAATACTTCCATGGGACTAACACAAAAAGACTACGTGTTGGCTTCTTAGAAGCAAATACTCAGTAGACTTGCGGATCACATTCCTAGGTCCATGTTGGGTGGCACGTGGATGTGTCAACACTACTTGCTGGCATCACTGTGTTTGAGGATTCTAGGGGAAAATGGTTTTTCACTGGAAGGAGTCAAGAAGCATAACTTTTATCCTGGTTGTGTCGATACTCGTAATCTTCTATAGGAAAAGAATGCGAATTATGATACTTGAGAAGAACCAAGAGAACTCTGAAACAAGAGGCATTCCGATTCCCCCCCTACCCTGTACAAACTACCATCTGGTGGTGTGACGAAAATTTGCGTAGATACTGTTGATAATTTTATGAATATCTTATATCTTATAACATGTCATGTAACATGTCTATGTTTATCATTATCATGTCAAAATCTCACTTCAATCTTTCCGATGGTTACAGAAAGTACTACAATAATCCTGGATGAACCCCCCCCTGTCCACATGAAAATTAATAATGGCCACAATTCAGCTGCTTCATGCATTGTATGAGAAGTTAAAAGATGTCTAAGGATGTTCATGGATTGACTCATTGGAAAAAACTTACTAAAACGTATTGTTGAAAAGAATTGGCCACCCAAAAAAGAAACATAATTATGCCAAACAGAAGTTTCATTCCTTTTGTAAGGATGACATGTGATATGCTGCATGATCTTGTGGAATTGTTTACGTGTCTGGCAATTTGAATGTATTGAGTCCTGTTCAGATCCCTATCAACTGGGTGCAGCCATGGCAATTTGTCCCACGGCAACATGGCCGGTGTCGCCAGTACACCAACTTTTGCGGCTTTTGGATATCTGGCATCCAAGGCCTTTCAACGTTTCAAGGCATGCAATTTTGCCAAGAGTCGCGGGATCTGTTCATGTCTTGGTCCATTCTGTAATGGTGTGGAATATTTTGGAATTCCGTATGCAACATGGAGTATCATCATCCGGAAAAATCCAGATTGTTTATAGATCTGAATTTGAGATGAGCATTCTGTATGCGTGCACAGAGTGAGTGCACCTCAAGGTTCACTAGTGTTCAGTAGCCGCTAGCAGCCGGCTGGTCTTTATCCTGAGTGCTATTTCAAATCCATATTCATATTCATGCACTTTCCATCATTCTGCACCATTAAGGACATGTTTCGAATGGTTGACATGCTTAAAACGTCTTAATTATTTACAAGAGTGGTCTCTGGTGCATGTGGGACATGTTGGAAAGCCATGAAAGGGTACCACCACAGGCACCGAAATGGATCTCACAAAAGATCCAAGACTGACTCATCCAAGATTGGCCTCGTCTCAGCCTTCTGGGGAACTTCTACTGGAAATATGCTGTTTGTGCTTCACTGAAAGTGTCAAATCGCTTCTTCCACAGTCCATATTTGCATAGTAGTTTTTTTTGAAAAAGTCGCCAACAAGAACAAGACACTTTGCCTCCAGCAAATTCCGGGTGAGAATACCAGGCACCTACAGGGATCCAAACGTGATTCAACCTTTTTTTCTGTGCCGTTCATCTGTTTTCCGCTGCATATTTAAAGGACTTGAGTTGCCATTGGAGAGAGAGAGAGAGAGAGAGCGAGAGAGAGACAGAGAAACAGAGTCTAGTGGAATTCAGATTCGGATCAAGAAAAACACAAACAAAAAACCTTGAATGCACAACCATTTCGAAAAGTCTTTGACACCTGCACTTTCAACAATGAAGATGAACATGGAACCTTCCATGTTTTTCCCTTCATTTTTGTCCCCTTACGTCCTTAGCTGGACTTTTGAACCCACCTTGGAGTCTGCAAACAGCAAGATGGAGTTGTGAGGACCATCCGGAACACCCGGTACCTTACAGCTGAAAAAAAAACGGAAGGTTGGCTTGGGAGATCTCATCAACCTGTTTTCCCAAAGGGGGGAAGTTTTGGTGGGAGTTTACTGAATGATTTCAAAACATCCGACAAAATGATAGCTTAAACACAAAAACAGAACTAAAATATCAAAATATGAAATAAAAGGATAGCAAAATATAAATGAATAGTCCTTTGTCTTTGACTTTTTTGAGATAATCACACATCTAAGGAAACCGCATTGACATTCAAATCAAAAAAATGGACAGCGTGAGTGCCAAACTAACCAACCCCACTGCAGTAGAAAACCACATATCTTTAATATATGTTTCCCCTACCTGTTATGGCTGGCTGTTGCACCCCTGGGTTCCCCGGACTGGATTCTCTTTGGCCAGGCCGGCACCAGCCTGGCTTAGTTCTTCTTTGTTCACGAAGAAAGGCTGCGCTGTTCCTGGATCGAAAGCTCTGACGTGTGAGTGAAACCTATGAAAAAAATGCTTAACTTTGGGAGGATTCAAGAAGTGAATCAAACCTGGATCGTCTATTGCCAAAACTTGTCTTTTGATGGTCAGACATGGGTGACAGTGGCATAGATAGTGGCCTTCCATTCACAAATTCATATAAAATCATTGCTCAGCTTTGAAATATGAATCCATTGAAATCCTCCCGCCTCCACTTCCCAAGAGCAATGACACCGGCGCTGCCGCATTTTGCGACTCCTAAATAGTGGAGAATGGAAAAGGATTTGCCACTTGGCAAAGAAAACATGTCATGCGCCACTTGAACAAGTGGCATGTATTCACTGGAAATAATCACAACTAGAGCCTGCCAAAACGTCGAAATTCATGTCGGAGTGGCAAAAAAGTGCATAGGTACACCAGTGATTCGTGGTATGCTGGGTCTCTATGCCTTTGCATCTCTGTTTACACTTCCACCTGAATCTACTTGTGGTCTCACTCTAAAGCTCAAATCCTGAACACATGTTCCCCCTCTTTGGATCGATAGTAAATACCCACTTACTTTTGATCAACATGTCATCTTGGTAGACAAAAAAAAACTGAAGGGTGTGAACTTGTTCAAGTTCAAACCCAAACATCTATGAGTTCAAGAATCAGAATTCCTATTTCAAATTTGCAAATTGCCTACAACAAGAACTTGTTGAGGTGGATTCCCTTTGACCGCAGCTAGCAACATTTCGGCTCCTGAACAACCGCCAGAAGTGCGGTGCTATCTGTGCAGAAAATCGCGAATGCTCATATCAACTAATGCGCTTCATTATCTATCTTCATTGATGCTCTCAGAGCATGCTCAAGATATAAAATTGCAGGTGTTTATATATATATATAAATAATTATGAATAGTTCCGAATCTTCAAGAGTGAAACATCAACATCGAAAAAAAAAATGAAAAAAACATAAATTTGACTTGAAGCTCAGATCTAAAGAGTTTTGCCTTTTCAACCATTCCACAACCGAAAGGAAATGTTTCAGCGTTGGAACATCGGGTGGTTTTAGGTAACTCGCCTTGACATACACCGCTTTCCTGCAGCTTGGTTGACAGGGAAGATGCATCCGCTGCCTCAGCGTGGATTGGTTGATGACTAGTGAGCACTGTCAGTTACCACTAAATGCTA
Organism: Breviolum minutum Mf 1.05b.01; assembly: GCA_000507305.1. NCBI lineage: Eukaryota > Dinophyceae > Suessiales > Symbiodiniaceae > Breviolum > Breviolum minutum. Next base: position 52,268 of record DF239781.1, read on the forward strand.
CCAATCTTCCAGTATCCACTATTCCCCACAAAAAAAACTTTAAAGAATTTATCAAAGTCGCCAAAACCACCGCCCACACAAATCCAACCGTCACAACCCTCAAGAATGCCCATTTAATCAAACCCAAAGTCTCGATGTTTTGATTTTCAATGGATGAAAAATAACATAAAATAACAATAAGCACCGAGGACCGATGATTGCAACAACGCTGGGACCCCACGCCCATCGTCCGGGGACGGACAAAATGGCGACATTGGAGGCACCTTGACAGCGCGAATGCGAGGGAAAGGATGATTTCTGCGCCGCTACCACCAAAATTATTTGAACGTAACCAAAAACAATTTCGAATATTATGGAAAATGTATAAATGACATTAAATGACACCAGCATAGACCCCCAACAAAGTTGCCTTTTGGCTCTTTTTGCAAAGCTCAATCCATGAAAAGCAGTCTGAAAAAGTTTTGGCCGCAAGGTATACATGTGTACTTGAAAGTATACTTGTGTACTTTGAAAACATACTTCCTGTACTTTGAAAGTATAACTTTATATTTCCAAAATATATTCTTATACTTTCAAAGTATACTTGTGTACTTTGCACGTATACCTTTGTACTTTCGAAATAATTATAGTTTTGTAAGTACTTTGAAAGTATACCTGTGTAGTCTGACAGTATACTTGTGTACTTTGAAATTATGCTTTGTACTTCGGAAGTATACTTGTGTACTTTGAAAGTAAACTTGTACAACTCCAGATGATGCACATACACCCAAGCCTGCCGACTCAATGTATGACCAGATTGATTAAAACCCCCTTTTAGGTAAGTCTTACGACCACCGATCTTTTGTGTCTAATATTGTCCTAGGAAGCCAATCCTGCCTGCTCCTGCCGCAGCCGTTTTCAGCTCCGCCACGGCGGCATCTAAATCCTTGTTGAAGTGACACAGTTTGAAGGATGGATAGATGAATCGGAGAAAAGTGGACGGATGGGTATAGATGAATATAATATGTGGTAGATGGGGATAATAGAATCTGCTGATTCCCCACTCATTGCATCACATCATGCACGCTCTCGACTCAAAAAACAACGATTTACAAACCGGAAATTCTGATATTTCTGCCAGCACAACTACAGCATCAGGCTGATGGGTTAAGTTCAATTAACTTCAAGTGGAATAGTTGCTACTTCCATCATCTTTTCATATCTTTTCCAATCCTCAAATCAGCATAGAAATCAGCGATCTAGGGTCGAGATGTCGTGATTTTTGCAAAAAGTTGTTTTTAAAAAAAAGTAACGAGAAGAATATATATACGTTTGACTTGAGCTCAGCATTACTTCCCCTCCACCAACCACCGCCAGGGTGTCTGGAATCCAACCCCACCTGTTGGGAGGACGAGACTGTTCTCCAACTGAGAGCAGCACAGGCTGTCCTGTCACCAAGCGGAAATGGGTTCAGCTGGCTCCTTTCTTGAAAGGAAATTTAGCTTCACCAACTATGTGAAACCAACGTGAAAACATTGTGACACTCTAAAACTCCACTTTTTTACGACATCTCACTTTACATCAGTTCATTCAAGTATCCATTGACTTGCTCATGTCCATCATTTCAAAAAAGATGAATTTAGGCCAAACTAGGAAAAGTTCCACTACCAAACCACCCTTAAAAAGGCTGGTCCATGACTTTGCAGAAACTCATCAAGACGGCACCTCTTGAGTCGCCACTGGCCTTCAAGTGCTGCGTGAATGCCATCGAACTCACCGATTAAAGTTAAAATGTCATACCCTGGAACGTTAACCCTCCAAGAAGGGCAGAGAAAAACTCTAGCTATGGAATTGTCAATGTCAGCCACTTGATATCTCAATGGCTTTGATTTTTCATATGTCTCATAGGTTGTTGGTATGCATACCATTGCGTAACTATATACACTACTATCTACTAGTACGTGGAGTATGAATCATTCCCGAATCACTGGCAAGTGACTCTGGATCTTCGGAAGAAACCCTAACCATGGCCCGACCCAGACTGATCGTATGAAAGAAGCAGCGCCACTGGCGTCTTCTTCCATTGATGCGAGGTCCGTACCCGGCTCACTCTTCGGAACATCTTGAACTTTGGTTGATTTACAAACAGCCTCAGATTTTTCTTAAACCTTCTGCAAACCTTGAAACCTTCCTTTCTTACAGGTGTGCAACTTACAGAAAAAAAAACTTCAAAACAAGCGTAAAATTCGCTATTGCCGGACCTCTTCCACACCCCCTTCTTGGCACCTCTGCGATCCCGTAGCAATGCAGTTGCCAGTGTCACAGCTCCAATAGCACACCGTGATGGGTGCGACCCATGTCCCTGCGATGGGTGGTGTTGACGTGGCTCAGATGGTCGATTGTAGTGGGGATCTCTGGGCCAAAGGATCATTGAGGATTTGCATTCATGAGACGCAACTATGGAAAGGGCTTTGTATTGAACAGTTTTTGCTTCAAATGTCTCCAAACATACCCTGATACTTGAGTGATATCCTGCTACCAGATGCAAAAAATGCTTTACTCTATATTCCCTACGACTTACAACACCGCTTCATGACCACCAAATTGAGTAAGAGTCCTTCCATCCATCTTCCATATCTCCTTGGTAGAGTCAAGTTCAAGAGTCAATCCCGAAACCCAAAGAGGCGTTTCTTGTTTTTGTTGTCCTCAAGCGAGGTGCCACGTGCTCACGGCAGTGGCAACGGCTCAGAGGTCTTCGCAATAAATGGACACAAAAGCTAGTTGAGGCAAAGAACAATCAGTAGTTTCAGAAACAACCAAAAGAAGGAAATGTAAACTTTGCTTCAAATCGAATACATTTCAGAAATCTTTAGGATGTGAAGTGTAAGAATCTGCGTTCAGAGCACACTGCCTAACTCACGCATGGAGTCCATGGCCTTCGATTGCAATAGCTTTTCCGCAATTCAATTCACTTCCTTTTCCCCAAGACCAGCGCATGGTGGGCCAAACAAGTAAAATATATTTAAAAAAATCAGCTAAAAAAATCCTCAAAACGAGAAGTCGGTCGGGGGGACAAAGAAATTGCTTGGGATTGGTATGTTTTTCTTTCGTTCAATTTGTGACCAAGGAAAGGCCATGGATGGATTTTTCGTGCCCAAACTACTCACGGCCTACCGGATGGCCATCCCCGGCCATCTCCACCTCGTTGGGGGAAAGGTGTCCAGGTGTCCAGGTGTAAACCTCCCAAAACTAGCCCATACTTTATTGAATAATAAAGGTGTTTATTTGCATGAAGAGTGTTTAACCAACTCAGATATTTTTAATGATGGTTAGCATGTGTTCAAATAAAATTCATTGAAAATTGAAATTGGACAGATAACATAATGACTTGACGGAAGAGAATGTGTGTTGTTTCCTTCCATATTATACGTCTTTCTGGCCTTTTTGTCCAAGTCCTAGCATTTTAGGTGATTTCATGTTCCATGCATTGATGATACACCCAAATGCAAGTTCCTTCACTTCCGTTATCTTTCATGTTTCCATTCCCTTTAAATGATTTGGTGGCACCAAGACCTGATACTCCCAATTGAATGAATAGATAATGGATTGTTTCCAATGGTGGAGAGTGCACCTCAAGAACTCAATTGTGTGTAGTTTCCAAAAGGACAACAGTCTTTCAGCGCTTTTTGTAATATTGCCAGTAACGACCTCTTCAAATGTGTTGGTTTCTATTGGTGAAGACAAAACGTCTCTAGTTTTCGATTAATCGGGTCTATATAGATTTAATAAGTCGGATGTAAATATGAGCTACACTTTTTACATTAAAATACAATCAAACATCTTATAAATCTAAATCATATATATATCCATATTGCTACAGCTAAAAACTCCGATATCCACACCTTTTTTTGAAGATCTTTAATTAAAGCAACCCAACTCCGGATTCCCTCCCGAGACTCCGCACCGTTCGGCAGCGCCACACGCTGCGGGCCGCGGCCAAGCTTTCGCCGCTTTCGGGGGAGTTTTTCAGGGTGGCTTCAAAGAGAGGAAAAAGAAACAGCGTTGAAACAGCGTAAAGAAAATTGAAGTATCAAAAAAAATGGTGACATGTACAATGTATATTATTATAATATATATATATATATATTCATTTTTATGTATAGATTCTATATGTTGAACACAAAACATCTTGAAGACTACAAATTTGTATAACCATGAAACAAAAATAGAACTATATATGCTAAAATAAGTTCATAGGTCCGAAGATCTTTGGAATTTTTCAGCTTTCCTGGCTTCACCCACCTTTTAACGCCCCGTCTACCGCTCAGTTGGTTTTTCTGGCGCCAAGGCTTCCAAGTATACCTGGCCCTGGCGTGGCAACAAAGGTACAACGCCTTCTACTTCAGTTGGGTGATCTGACAAACCCTAAACTCGAAATCTAGGTGCGCAAACTCATCCAATTGCAATTGCATTTATATTCAGTGCATGGTTAAAGAAATACCCAGCTGGACACTGTGATCATGATCATTCATTGTCCGCTTTTCCGGACGACTTGAGATCAGCTTGAAGGCCATGGGCCATGGCTTACCTCCCTGAACATCCAACTCCCTTCCTGCGTCTCACGAAGAGTTGCATAGCCAAGCATGCTGTCCTGCTTTGCAACCACCGCAAGAGTGTGATACTAAGCGATTCACAATTTGTGCAAAGGAATCCGGAATCCCTCCCTGTCACAATGAGTTGTAGTCGGTCTATCAACACCACAGTCCCAACTTCCATGTTGGCTATGTTTGGGGTAACCATAAATCAAATCATCAACACAGTGTGTTGCAAAATGCAACACAAAGTGATGCATCTATCTGAGACCTGTGACGTCACAACATCTGCAAAGCATTGTCCAGAAATACATTTCACCCGTGACTTCTCAAATCAAAAGGTGCCACAGGTCGTCTGAAGCAGGGTCCAGCCACAGTCACACGTCACGTCGTCACCGTCCTGCTCCGTTCGTACTCGTACGCGGACAAGGCCTGTCACCCCCGCAGTCGGAGCAGTGGAGAATCAGAGAAGAACAACATTTCTCAAAAAAAAGCAAGCAAACACCCAGACATAGCAACACCCAAACATCCAGCGAAATCTACCACGCAAAGCATACTCAAAACGGTTTCAACCCAAAACCCTGACATCATCCTACTGACATCCTTCACAAGTATACCGTATACCTTTCCCTTGCCTGAGGCTTCATCGTAGCTGGGAAGCTCTAATGCCTCGACCACTTCGCCAGAAGCCAACTTTCCTCATTGCGACCGGGTGCTGGGGAAAGAATTGCGACATGGCTTACTTTACAGTAGAAACGCTCATTTTAGGTTGCATAACAAATCTCATGAAATCCACTCGCTTGAAGCCTGTCAATGTTCAAAATATCCAACTGGGTTTCATGCTAACAACTTCACTGCTGGAAGGCAGGCTTTCCGTGATGTCGACACTGGGCAAAACGCCGCCGTCGACGGAGCAAAGTTCACCACACAAGAGGGGCAGAAAAAAAAACATTAAAAAACTATACGACAGCGTAAAGGTTGTTTTGTTTCGTTGATTTTTGTGTCTTTGCATCCGACTTTGGGTATTTCATGACATGTGTAATTTAGACAGAGGCTTTTGAGAGCTCCAGCTGATAGCTGGTCTACCTGGTGAATACCACCCACACCCGCGCCTTCGAAGGCATCTATATCTTGGTGACCAAGGTGTTAAAAACTTGGAGAAGGTGAACCACCTTAGCATTTTTCAGGGTTCAGATAAGCAGCTTCAAAGCGTTAATGGTAATCTTATTACGCTGGTTGGTTGCTAGAGAGAGATTTCAGTAGTCATACAAGTAATAGTCATTATCATATCCACCATTTTAGAAGAGCCATGGTTTTGAGCACTGCTCGAATTCGGAAATTTATCCTGTTGCACTCCACACACCTGTAAGTGAAGATGCGGCCGCCATTCAAATTGGAAGTCTTGCTTTCTCAAAGATTCAATCTTAGGTGATCATCTTGTTAAATTCTATTCATACAGTCATGTAATGTTCAGGAACAATAGTCAATAGTGTATCATTCTGTCTCTATGTAAAACATACATACATACATAGGTACTATGCATATGTAATGAATGATGTACGTGCGTGTGCCACCGAGTATTTATCAAACAAACAAAAAAGACGGTCCACATAGCTAACGCCATGATAACGCCATGATGGCCTCCGCCAGACTCGGCTCAATGACACTCTGCCCCAATCTTTTTCATGTTATATCGACTTACATGGAAATGCCAAAGAAAAACACCAAACAGACTCCCACCATTCTTGCTTCGAATTCAAGTTTCCGTGACCACTGTTGTGACCTCTCCATCCGCCAAAAACCGCCGCCAAGGGACCCTTCCGATGTCTCAGATCGACCGCGCATTCGTTGCTCACCTTCCTGGAGGATTGAAGGGACAAAGCTGAGGGCTACATCCACCTGATGAAACAGTTGAATATGCCTCAACGTGCCCTAGAAAGAATCTGGGAGATTGCGGAGCTTTATTGAACCTCGAAGATAATGGCAGTAAATGACAGAAGAAAGGAATCTGATCTCAAGTTTCAAGTGGCAGAATGGTTATCATAATGTATGCGTATATCAATATATACAAGTGTATTTATCCATATGTTTACAGTATTCGTGCAGTCATAGTCTTCATCTCAAGCATTTGTAGTTGCGGGTCTGATTGAAAATCCAGTGTGCCTTCTTCTCGTTTTTGGGGGCGTCCAGCATCTCAAAGACCTCATGTTCCTGACCATCCAGGACCATCCGGGACCACGGGTACATCGCAGGGAGTTGAAAATCCGCCTCCAAGAGTCGTAATGTTGAGCTTCCACCTTGAAATTCATGGCGTTTCCAAGCAAGCCAAAGCAAGACCAACATGAACAAGCTCACTCGGATGGTGTGCATTCGATATTTGTATGATGTAGGTGATATAATATGGTTCACAATTAGATCGTGATTCCTTCAGTCATATTATTGGTTCTGTAACTGGAAAAAACAACGAGATATATCCGGGTGAATCATAATTGAATTGAATGAATTCTCCTGTTAATATTTCACCGACTTTCATTTTTCTGACCTTTCCGGGGCATTTGGGGGGGGCACTCGTTTGAAAACTGCCCAGGTCTTCACATACCTTTGCTGCGCTATCTTAGAAGCTCAGGATGCCACTTCGGAAGGTGCTTTCCAAAGGTGTCGTCTTTTTCACCTGATTCGTCGATCTTTCGGTACAGCTGACCATTAGGCCAACGAGGAATATCTAAGGAGCCAACGACATGGTGCTGCTCACTGGCTTCCACGAAACAAGTGCCTCAGCTGTGTCAAGTGACTGGCGTTCTTCCATTCCAGGGACTGGAACACCCCACATCCGTGCTGACAAAATTCAACAAGATCAGATTTTGGGGTGCTTTGGTCCGTCAAAAATAGTCAAAGTCATCTTAATGTTTGAACAACCATTCAATGATCTAATGGTTTGGTTGAGAGCTTCAAGGATCAGGTTACGTTTTGAAATGGCTTGGGTTCCACCTCAACCTTATATGCCTCATTAAACAGTGGTCCCTGAGCCGCGGTATGATCGACATGAATCAACTCCTTGGCCCGAGCGACCGGAATTGCCTTTCAGCGTCACCCAGCCTTCTTTGTCGTCCCGCCAGGTCCTGCAATTGTAAACAACACATGGAGACCAAATCGAAAGTGAAGACATCACCTTTCTGTAGATGTTTTTTATATAATAATGTAATATGATATACATAGACCTTGGTCACATTCTTGTTCTTCGGATATGCTCCTGAAACTGGATAGCCAGTTTCATTAAGAAAACCGAGTCATTAGTACAATCTTCATAACCAACCTGTAGAGGACCGCCGGGTCCTCACTTTCACACGTGAGAGTTTTCGCTTCTCATCCTCCTGTGCCTCATCTAAGGCCTGGTTGCGGGGGGGGGGGGCGACCTGGCACCCTAGTTTTTTAACCTAATGGTCCATTGGTGGAAGATGTTTGGTTGCTTATGAAATATCATCATCTGATATCAACATAGATTTAAAAAAAACTGAAAGGACGTACTGCAGGATAGCAAACCACCAGCCAATATCTTTAAAGCAATTATTGACTGATTTTTTCTGGAACATACACGCTCAGCCACGGTGGGGATCTTATGATCATTTTGAAACAACTAACTAAGAATCCTGATTCAGAATTCCTCGTAATTCCTCCACAAATTAGGAATCCATGCTCCTGCATGGATAGATACTTCTCCAAAAGGACGCATCTATATCATAATGAACTGGGTATGTAGTATAGTATTTAGATACGTAATGATATTTTTGGCATTTCATGCAATCATCCACTCAAATCGACACAACTCCAGTGGAGGGACGGGACGCCTCAAAAACTTCACCAGCTTCTACCTTTCGTACAGTCTTGCTGGCACCTGATGGGAGTGACTGAGGCCAAGGCCAATCCATCACTAAAAACCCAGGGGATTTTGTCAAAACCCGAAAAGAGAAAAATATGACATGGAAACAAAATGGGGAAGCTGGTGAAAAAGTTCTCAGGCCATTTTAATTGTTTGTTGCACAGTTTGGAAAAAAAACATGATATACTCCCACAAATAATCCATAGCACCTAAAAGACAGAGATTTGAAGCCACAAAGTCCTTTGGAAAAAAAAAACATCAGCCGCAACAGCGGTTTCCGGGTTTCCCGAACTCACATCCAGGTCCGTGGTCAACGTGGTACTCAAGCGGCAAACCAAGACCTGGACATTTCCGAGAAAAAAAAAGCTGGAAATCATGTAAGGAAAAGATCCACAAGGAACATGTTTAGGATAGAAGTTGAGCTATATATTTGGATGTTTTTTTGGAAATATACGAGTACTTGCAGTATAGGTAAGATCTGACATGAAACCCAAGAATGGAGGCTTGGAGAAGAAAAACTTCTGCATTTCCAGGGCTTAATTCTGAGCTTCCAGTGCTTCTATAAATCTATCTGTTGAGAGTGCCTTAGCCAAAGCTCTCCTGATGAACATACTTGAAGAACAGCATGCATGGCCATGTAGCTTTCAAAAAATCACCTCCTGCTCCCCAGGCTTGCAGATCTTTTTCTGGGTGAGCCCTACTTTGATTGGCTCGACAATGTCGTTACCCGCCGCATCTTTCACTGCAATGTACCCAATCTTGCCATCCTGGTGTTGGTCGTGGGGCTTGATTTACTGGATCTAACAGGGTTTTGTGGGCACTCAGGAACCCAACTTACCAAGCTTTTAACAGTAAGCCCGTGAAGCTCGAAATGACCCTTGAAGAATCACATCACTGATTCTTTGCATAAGGAGATTATTATCCGAAGCGACATGATTCATTGTAAGTCGATTCGCACTCTTCATTCACTGTAACTTCATCTTTTGGGAATCCCAAGTCATCATCACTAGTGGTACCTCAAAAACGTTTTGTGGTAAGATGATGTTTACACTCCCTGAAACTAACAGTTCGCACCTGAAAAGAGGCCATCCAAAAGGAAACTAGTGTTCCAACCATCGGGGGCTATGTTCGTTTCAGGGTTGGTATATTGGACGAATCTGGTTTTAGGCCCTTCCAGCCATGGAGTGTTGCCAACTCCAAAGGCCATCTGTTGTCCTTGACCGCCTTCCCTCTGACTCGAAGACACCTGAGTAATTGGTGCGAGGCCAAAAATCATCTGGGTGAATCCTATGTATATTTAATTTGTATACACTACATCAGAATAGCTATAATACGGTATAGAATGGATATATACTTACAAATCAGAATATGCATGCATTAAATATGCTATCCGGTGTATCAATATGGTCCTAGCTATATATATATATATATATATATCTGTCTGTGGAAAGGTACTTCACCAAGCTAGATTGACACAGATAGAGTCCTACCCAGGAATGCCTTTCAAAGTTCCTGTGTAATTAATGGTCCTCCAACCAACCATTACTATATAGTTCTTATTTTGAATGCCCTACTCCAGGGTTGACCAACCGTAACTCCAAAAGGTCCAAGCAACTCAGTTGCTGCTTCTCGTCGAGGCCCTTCCAGCACCTTTGAGGCGATTGCATCCACATCCAACAAAACAGTGGAGTGCCTTGTTTTTAAGAGGGAAAGAAACATGTGTTTTGCATGTAAGTATATTCCTACTAAAGCCCATTCCAACTGTATATCAAATGTTGATATATGTATCTGTGTATCATATGCCACACCGTATATCACTGCACAAACTTCTCTGGTGAATTCATCCACCTGAGTTGTCCACTTTTTCAAGACAACTCTTGATGTTGTTGCAGTCAAAATAGCATTAAGAGAGATGTTTTTCCACTATACAGAAAGTAAGCATATGCAAATATATGCGGGTGGGTGCCGTGGGTTCTGTCTGTTTCTGTTTATGGTGGGGCCATCAAAACGACATCCAAAGACGCCTCAATCACCTGTCCGGGCCACAGCTTCTTCACCTTGTCACACTTCATCATGTGAAGAATGAGGATGAAGCGAACAATGTGGATGATGATAGTTGGGATTGGTTAAAAATTGTTTTTTGTGTTTTGTATAATATCATATTATCTATTGTCCGCTGTACCCAAACGAAAAAGTTGCTACAGTGTGTGGTCCAGTACCATCATGTCCGATCACCCGGGGGGGCGTTGAATATAGCCCTTCAGTGAACCCCACTCCCTGTTGTTGCTCCAGACAAAAGTTTCCCTTTAGTGGCTACAAAAAAGTCGACATTTCCATATCACTGAGGAATGCAAATCATCACCATCACAACCTTGCGAATCACTTTGAAATACAATTTATCTTACCTTGATTTTCCATCTACACAAATCCTAACCAAACAAAGCTTGGGACTGAATTTTCGGCCAATTTTCGTCCCCACCTCAGAACTAGTGCTCTCAAACTCTGCATGAAGCAAGAGCTCCTCCCTGCAATTCAAGAAGGGCTTGGCACACCTGGCGAATCGCATAATTTTGTCATGGGATTTTAACTTGGAAATACCCCTCCCAAGCCTCGAGAGTCCAGTGGCGAATAAAGGAGTTTATGTCGGATTTCCCGAACCTTACAAATGTAACGTCATCCTGGTGGTGACGATTGCATCCTGTGCTTTCTTCCGGGGGGTAGGTATCCACGCTGTTAACGATGCCTCGCCTCTCCAAAAAGTTGGTGCCCGTGGTGCCCTTCAGAGACACCCATCCTGTGGCTATCCAAGTGGGACAAACCATCTGGATGTTTGACAACTTAAATTATCAACAGGTGTTTCATCAACAGTTGGCTACATTTTCTATCTCTGAAACTCATATATCAGCATTATATATCCGTGTTTGGAACAACATAGTGAATTGAAGCGCCTTTTTCTCATTTCCTTCCGCGAACTGAGTTGGTGAGTTTCCACATTTGAAGAGATGCCGCTACAGAAACATCAACCAAGCTACAACGGAATGCACACTTTTTATTAATGATACAATAGGACTATAACTGCAACCGACTGTAACTGGACTATATAGCTACTGTATATAGATATTGCAACCATATGAAAAACATTGATAATCAGTAAAAGAAGGTGATAATTGACAATCAATGGGAATCTGATCATGGGGATTAATTGATACTGATGTTAAATATGATTGAATCATGACTAGACTCATATCAATCAACACTCACAAATTGACTCGACTTCACTGGTCCCTGCTCCCCGTTTATACCCACTCAAGCCTTCAGAGAGGTCGCTGAGGGCTTGACATCTTACGCCTTGGGAGATCATACCGATGATATTGAATGAGGCTCGATGTGTTTTCCCAAACGGTTCAGTCTTCAATTTGGTCCACGAATCTCAAAATCAAAGCCTGAGATCATGCAATGTTCATGAAAAATCTGCAGGAAATACATGCGAGCCAAAACAAACCACCCCAAAGAAAAATTATGAGAAACTAAGGTAGCTCACGCATCATGCCTTGCTCATCATTCTTCACTGGCTCTAGCACCTGGCTGTTCTGTCACAGCTTCGGGCAAGTGACCGGAAGTAGGACATATAGAAGAAACATTTATGTCTACTTTATACATATACAGTACCTTCTATTTCTATCTATTTCTTATATCTTTTGAATTTTATGTGCCTTAGCACTTTTTTGTACTTTGCAAACCTTTCTAGACAATTCTAGACTCTTTAAGGTCATTTTGATATATCAAAGTGTGTAGTTGTTTTAAAGATATGTGATAGAAACAGAAAAAGTTTCAAGGACCAAATTTACACCCGGCAAATTGGGCACGCTTTTCAGTTGGCATGGTTTACAAAGAACAACTCAAATATGCCCGAATTCAATCATCTCTGCAGCCTTGACATAGTCGCCAACCGTCAGCTTCTTCACCTCTGGCTGAACAGGTTCGTCGAGGTCTCTCGGCTTTCAATCAAAGAGTTTTGCCGAGATGATTCGTCACCCCAACAAACATCCATTTACTGTATCATCAATACATATCCCTATTTGATATATATATATATCTCTCATTGTCAATCTGAAGGGAATCATCCAGTTTCGGTGGAAATTTTCAAAGGAAAATGCTCAAAGAATTGTACCAAAAGCTGTCAAATGAGCACTCGGACGGTCTTGGCTGTCTTCACTTCAAAGTCCGTGGTCATTGAAATCTCCTTGACACACCTCATGTAGTCCTGTCACACTTCCAGAGAAGAAGAACCAACATAAATACCAAACAAGCCCCTTAAAGAACCCGCTTAAAGTTGATCTACCTGCAAATGCACAAATTGACAGATAGCATTTTGTTTATGATATCGTTGTACATGCATATTTATATCAAATGTGTAGGGTCCCCATGGGGTAGTCACAATGGTTTGTTCATACCACCTGGGAAAGGACACTCCTGGACACAAGGCTCAGCAACCCCGGCAACAGCTTGGCTGGCCCAAAAATTGACTACAAATATAGCAACAAATACACCAACAGTTGACCCCTTGTCGTTGACTCAGAGGCTCAGGTGCTAACAACCACCCCAACCAGCCCAACCAAAGTCACCTGTAGGAGCACAGTGAGGCTGAGTTTGGTAAAGCCACTTGTGCTGTAGTTTTCCAAGCCCAACTCCACTTCACCTGCCTGCGATCTGAGATGTTGGATGGCAGTGGCGGTTGATGATCCACACAAATTGGGAGGAGTATGATGCCATTCTGACGATCCGGATTAAAAAACAACTGATCTGTGAGTACCATGGAGTACCATGTCAATATATTTCTCTTTTGAATGTTTTCTACTTACTGCAACTGACCAAGACTACCCTGCTCCAAAATTCTCCCTACTTTTTGCTATCACAAAGGACCAACATGCAGGGTGGTTTTTTGGGGGGATGTCAGTTCATTTGGGCCAAAAAATCTCCAAATATTGACCGTCATCTTGTTGTCAACTGTTGACCCCGTTTTGTTTTGTTGGCAGCTTTGAACCTGGAGACTTTCTCCCAAGAAGTCACGCAGTGCCTGCGAAAGGATCAGGATCTGATGTGGCACACGTGGCAAGTTCTATACCGACCAGGGACCCTACCCAAGTATACATGATACCTACCTGGTACCCTAAACAATCATTTTTTATTGGTTCAGTTGGATGACTCCAAATCACTACATAAAAAATGGTTGTTTCATCAAACATCCATCCATTAAAAACTGGTTGTTCAGAGTTCCAGGTACATAATACCTACATGATTTCATAATACCTACAAGTTGGTATGCTATGGAAATGATGCTTCCATGAGATTCACATAGATTCACCAACAACTCCCCTCAATCACCCACAAGGCTCACGGCCTGGATCGAAATGGTGCTATTCTCCTTTCGTAACTTGTCGAAAAGAGCCTGCAGCGATGGTTGAATTGAGAAAGGAGACCAGGGAATCCCGGAAAATATCAATGGCTGTTCCACCTTTTTATATATAAAACCTACGGACCTAACATCATCTAACAGAATATGACAGCTAACCTTGATGAGTATCAGGCATCATTGCTACCTATCTTCGAAATATACTGTGTTATCTATACTCATGTATGATATTCTGAAATACTAATTCATTAAGTAATGTATTCATACATTTTTCTATAAAGACCCTTGGAAATTTTTGAACCATTCATCAACCCGGAAAGGTTCCTTTTAAATGGGTGGCATATTCTACCCACAGCTACTGGGAGGCACGGCACGTCACCATGCTGCACCTCCACATCGGATCCATCTTGGACGGCTGCCTCGCGCAGTGCTGCTGTGACAGCTTTTTGTGCATCCGAGGTGAGCTTCCTCCGTCTTTCCTGACACACAACCATCTCGCAACTTTGTAAATTGAACATTTCTCCAAAAAAATGCCAGCAGAATTGAGCAGCTTGAAAAACATGATCTGAAACTCTTTGTGTCATTGTCATCTATACCGGTATCTCGTCTATAACAAAATCTGATTCACCTCGATGAGAAATTCATCGATAAATCCTCCAGTCCGACCTGTACTGCGTACAGCAGTTGGGTGCACTCCTCCTCCTGTGGAAATTCTGCCATTGGGAAAAAACATGGAAAACACACAGTTTTTCGAACGTCCAAAGGACTCACGCACCTGTTCTTCAGGTATATCGACAAAACCTGCCTTAATTGGAGATGATTCATCGCTGTGTAAACATCAACTCGCATGTGCAACAACAAATCAACTTACAGCAGTTAGAATATCCTTCGCACTTCAAAAGTGAGAGCTCCACAATGAAAAGTACTTTTAGAATTCTCTCAAATCATCAACATGATGTTTCCTTTTGCCACCAAAATTTCCCCCTTTCTTTCACCCTTTCTTCCCCCCCTTAAACCCAAAAACTGCCCCCGGTTGTGTTTTGGAAACCCCCCAGTCCGGATTCCAAATCTCTGCCAGAAAACCGCTCAAAGTGTCCCAGACCTGACAAACAAGTCACCTTACCTTGAAAAGGTGAAAGCTATGAGAATTATCCTCTGGTTTTTCCGCTCCCTTCTTGGATTTTGGGGTTCACCACCTTGACCTTGTTGTTCCAAAGGGAAGAATTCATGTTATAGACTTGTTTTAGAAACTATGCAAATAATACAGAAAATCTGGATTTTGCCACCCAGCGACCTTTTGATGTCCTAAAGGTGTGTATAGTAAGTATAGTGTACATATTACTTACAGGTTACCAATCACCGATCTGAATGAAGATCAATTTTGTCCATTATTTTGGGGGTGATTTTGGACTGTTTCTTCGGGTAGGATTATTGACAGCGACACTTTGCCCAGATTTTTGAATAAGTTTCGAATGTGAAGTTTCACAGGTCCGTTTCACATTTCAGCCCCGTTTTCAGTACCATAGAGTCACATTGAACCAAGGTGAACCCCGCCTGAGCTAATGGACCTGAGCGGACGTACTTCACAGAGCTCTTATCCTTATCCATCGTCTGTCTCAAATTCACCAGAGCCTGGACATGTTTGGGTTGCCACTTAGGAGCTTCGGATGGGGTGGAAAGAATTGGATAACAGAAGGGACATTTTTAGACCATCGCTGCGTGTATATTTTTCTTTTGGGGAAGTAGGGTCTTTAAAGAAACAACTCGAATTCCATACAGCACTTTCTTCGTACTTATCAAATACTTATTCTTTATCATCTTTGTGTCGATTCCTTCAGTTTTGGTTTTTGCAAAGACTGCTGCTTTGGGATTAAACAACGCCGATGTTGACAGAGTCTGAAGGGTTTGGCTTAGAATATCCCATAGAATCAGTCTCAGATGGTCCTGGTAGAGGTCCTCCAAATCTTTTTGACACTTCACCAGCTCCTGAACATCAATTCAGATTCCAACCCCAACTGCGATCGACCTAAACAAAAATAGGTTTCTGGTGGCAACTGGAAAACCACGAGCCACAGTTGATAAAAAAAACTCAAAGAGAATCAAGGACCATATCCAGTAGATTGTATCGTCTACTGGTCGCTGAGTAGAAAACGCCGGCCACAGCACAGCTATCTAAATGTTCAAGAACTCCAAGACAACTACTCCAAGATAAACTCATGTTTTTGTTAATCATAAGTCGAATTTCAAGTCATCTTTGCCCCGGGAAACCTGTGATTGAAACTTTGAAATCAGGGTCTCCTGAATGGTGCAAGTGCTGGCTGTCTTCAAAGCCTCTGCAGTTGGAATCACCTGACAGGACTTCAAAAGATATAAAAATCCAGAGGCATTGGATTTTTCTGGCCCTTGTTGACCAAATCTAGTGAACGGAGTTGATGTGATATCCCATGAGTTGGTAATATTTTCATGATCCCTAAAGTTAACCTTGAGAGACAACGATGGTTAATGAGCACTTGGAGAACTGTTAGGGCCCTTTGAGCCCAGCCATCATCTCAAGGCACCTCTTTCAAGTGATGAGAAAAAGCATCCTTTCAATGATAGTCATCACGTTTTCAAAATTTATATTGAGTCTCTACCAATCAGTTGGCTTCAAATAGAAAAGTGCAATCTCTTGTGTGAAATTGCACCTTACTTACCATATCTTATGGGTAAATATATAAATATATATGACATCATGATTCCTATGAAACAATGGTATGATTCCAACTCCCTGTACTGCTGGAAAAGATCCTGCACCACGAACCGGGATGTAAAAAAAAAACTATCAAAGAATATGATACACAAATACATGACCTATCAAGCTCAAATCGGAAATCGGTGGTGTTTTCAAACCTCGGTGCGGAACCCCAGATAAATGTGATCCCATCAACCGGATCCCATCAGATGGCCTCTTTAATCGTCGGCCTCACCTGTTCCATTCCCTCCTTGGCTGCGTCAGTCATCTTCTCTGCCGCATGCCGGTCGACAGCCTGAAGCGAACGAAATCCATCCGTTGGGTTTGTGTTGAATCAAAGGGATTGATTGAAAGGAGATGGGAAGATAGAACTCATATACATTCATATTAATACTCATATTATCTTGATAAATGACGTATCAAGTGGAATAACACAAATACACACACCGAGTGGAAATACACGGAAAGGACTGGTATTTCATACTACCTTCGGGGCGGAATTCTTTGGCCCCCCCACCTAGTTAAATGTGGGTGCCGTATGTTAAAAATTAGAAGCTCTACTTCAGCCATTCACATCTAAACCATCCCCTTAAACCAAGAACCATCACTGCCAATGAGCAAATCACCAGCATTTGAAGCATTTGGCAAGGACCAACTCCAGCACTTGGGATACTGTTGATGGCAACCAGAAATCCGGTAAACTCACCAGTTTGAGGTTGGTAGTTTTCCCCATCATTTACAAGGGTTTTTATAATGTTTTATACATCCCAGGTGGTTAGCCGGATTTCTGAGCCATCAACAGGATATCATTCTGATTTCACATTTCACCAGATTCATGGGATAGTCATGGACCAAAATATTTGATTCATGGGATAATGGAAAAAATTGGTAAAGAATCAAACCCAAGCCCCAGCCGCCTCTTGCTTGCGGGTGGATTCCTTTTCTTCCACCTCTGCTAGCAACTTCTTGGCCGTGGCGACTTTCTTCCTGGCGCCGGGATTTAAGGCGGTAAACCACCACATAAAAAACCAAGCCAATTGAACTCCTGTATCTCAAAATACATAGAGCTCCTATAATTTTCATAAGTGTCCCCTAAATCTCACATATTCTTTTGGGGAAAAGCCGAGCCCTCATTCAAGTCGCATGGAAAAAATCGCCAAACTCTCAGCCAGCAACACTTGAGGCCATTGAGGGTTGTCTGCACCTGGCGGGGATCCAAGTTTGCCAATCTGAGGCACAAATGATCACAATGATCACTGATTCACTACGGAATTATTAACGCAAATCTTTGACGTTTTCCCTACATCTTTCCATATAGTATCATACTTAAATCAACTACTCCCAACCTAAGAATCTCAAGTGGCCCGTGTTAGAATATACCGTATACCTATGAATTTTATATACATTCCTACAGTTTCCATAGAAGCTGGTTGTTGCTTGTTTCATTGGCTCCTTTTTCGTGGGTCCAAGCTGACCTTGGCGATGCGAGGCTTCAACTTGGTGACTTCGGCCTCAACAAAGGGGACCAACACCCTGGGAATAAAGGTACCCCTAAATGATTTCCATTTTTTTCATAAGTTTCCTGGGGTACCCCTAAATCATCCATTAAAAAATAACGTTTCCACCATTATAAACTCACCATCCATTTTGGGAAATACCACTGTCTTTTTTTGGAAACACCGAATGATAGATTGTGAAAGATACAAATACATAGACATGTGACATCATAAGAATATGTATATTATATATATATATATTTATATACATGATGTAGTCATACTCTAGTGACATACAATATACGTGATTACATAGTAGATAGTATCCATAAATCATACATACCAGAAACCTTCAAATATCTGCAAAATCGTAAATATATGAGCTACGGACGAAATAACTTGTTTATTTGGGGGAAAATGCCCTCACCAAATGTGGGGGGGTCCACTATCGGTTTTGCTGCTTTTGCATATGGCCTACCCCAAGGTTCCCTGAGCCGCTTCAAAGATTCAAGTTCAACTTCTTACTACTCTGTTCATCCACGACTTTTGTCGGCTATACCATGATTTTCCAAACTCGAAAAATCTCTGTTCATCCCACCGAATCCCACCATCGGACCACCGCCATCCCCGCCTTAACATCACTCAAAGGTCCGGTGCTGCCACGGGTGGCTTGCATCTTTAGGTCTAAGAGCTTGGCTGCAGAGGTCAAGGCCTAGAAACGAAATCCCCCTGAAGTTAGGTCGAAAAAACCGTGGGATTGGATTGCAGCTTCCACCCAAATATTTCAGGAGTTTAGTGACTACAAGATGTTGGGGTGCCTGAAACCCTGGTATCAGCATGATTTTTGCATCATTTTGAGTGATTCTGAGTTAGGATTGGCTTAGTGCTCGAGCACATTGCACCTGTATCCGCCTCCCTGTCCGAGGACCTATGCTTTTCTTGAAATCGATTTCTGTGCTAGTTTTATCGCTCCAAACAGTCTTTGGTTTGGAAGTCGCATACCTTCAGCTCCAAACCAGATGTGCACATCTGAGTTATGCAGGGAGCAGATGCAAAATGCCTCTCACAGAGACCAAACCGCCTAGTACTAAATAAAGAAACAGAAGAGTGGCCAAGAGCATAGGTCTCCAACCCATCTTCTGGATAGACTTGATATCACTCTCCAGTCCGAGACCTACCATTGCCATAGCTGTGCACCATGTGCTTAACAAGCTCAAGCGTTCACTTAGCACCAGGGGAATTTTGACAAAGGATGATACAAGGCAAACACCAAAGAATGCAAAGGCAAACCAGGGTGTTTGAACGCGAGAATTGTTTTCCGAAGCAGCTGAGATCCTGCTTAAGACAAGGAGGAATGGAGCCAACAGGAGGACACGAACCAGTTTTGTTAACAACGCTGCGGAGGCAACTGCTGGTGACATGGCATTCCCTGCTGCAACCACACCGGCAACCTCGTATACAGTGGCACCTGTGTAGATACCCATAACCTTGGCAGAAAGCGCAGCCCAAGGCATTCTGGTTGACATGATGGGATAGAGAAACATGGAAGCAATCCCAAAGATCATCACTGTAGCCAGTGCGATGGATACCTTTGACCCAGAAGCACCTTCCTCTTCAACCACTGGTGCTGCTGCCATTACAGCAGAGACACCACAAATGGATGCCCCAGTGGATATTAGCAAGGTCACCGACTTGTCAACTTTTAACAGCTTTCCCATTGCCGCTCCAACCAGCAAGGTGGAGAATGTCATTACAACTGCACTGAAGAAACTTCCCGGGCCGAGTTGTAAAATTTGTTGCACTGAGACTTTCATCCCATAGAGAATAATACCTAAACGTAGCAATCGCGCTTTGGCAAAGGCTACACCTGGTTTCATCTTTGTCCTTGCAGATGATGGCACTTCACCTTCTCCTTTCAGTAAGGTATTTCCAACCACCAGTCCTGTCATCGTGGCATAAAGCAAGGGACTCAAGACACCCCCTGCCAGCTTCAAAGCTGCAAGCTGCTTCGAAATCACCACCAGTAATGCCACAAAAGCCAGGCCCGGGACCTTGTCTCCCAGAAATTGCCCTGGTGCTGCACTCATGGACGTCCCAGCAATCGTTTTGGTGGCACGAACCGGTGCTACGGATGCGCCACAAAAGCTAGGAGATACCGCATGAAGGATCACAAATGCCGCAAGGAACAACGGAAATCGCTTGCTGAAAAGCACCATTGCTGGGGTGTTTCGGTTTCCGAACGTGAGAGAGGGAGAGCGTCACTGAAACACAGGACAAATTGGATTTCAGTCATCTATTCATCCATCTCGGGCCCAAGATTGTTCATGATATGACGGAATCAAACGTTATAAATTCTATAAACATCCCATACAATGCTACAATCTATTAATCTAGTCTAAATTGCACATATTTGCACATTATCATCACATTATCTATATACCCCAATTTATGGCACAATTTTTCATTCATTCCCTCATTCCGGGAAACCACCCTTCGTTCGGCTCACCGCTCACCTCACTCATCTCTTCGACGGCACACTCCACCCGTGTCATCATCACCTTGCCAAGCGGGTTTCGGCCGGTAAACACCTAAGGTGTGAGGCATTGGACATAAATAGCTGGCCTGGTGTGGCAAAGAAGTCTTGATGAAGGTCATACCTTGAGTGTGGCAAGGAGCAGGTGAAGCATTATTGATCATTATTGGGCTTTAAACTTCAAATTCCTCTTCCACTCTAATTTACCACATCATACGTCTGTTTCTCATCTTCACAGACCCCTTCAGGAGCTACCAGACAACAGCGATGTGACAAATTCTTGCATCCCCAACAAAAAAAAGAGGTCTAACCGCAACTGGGCGCACCATTAACAGTTTCCAGTGTGACATAGCCTTCTTTCCCTTCCCTCTCTGTCTTCACCTTCACCCGCATCAATTGAGAAGCCTCATCCTGCAAGTTCTGAAGATGGCAGGAAATGCTCACGTTTCTTGTAATCAAGAACCGTCAAGAACAACGTCCCTGAAATGGAACTGAAGCACCAAGTCTTTTTGTTGGTACAATGCAATGCACAGTGCCTGGTAAGATGCGTGTACTTCCTGGTTTCAAAGCTACCCATCCTGGCCACCTTCCTCACCGAAAAAAAAACGGGCTCCTTCTGAGGCTCCTCCAATGCTTCTAACATCTCATTCAATGCCAGCTTCTTGACTGTCTTGCTACCCTTCACAGCCTTGACAAGTCAAGCCATTGATGTTTCCCCCTGCTTTCTTAAGACGTTAAAACCATGCGTTGTTGGTGCTTGCAAGGTGGGGATATCAGCTAAAAACGATGCAACCTGTGAAGGAAAACTAAGACGCCCAGCGAGACGGTCCGTCATGGTCACCAGGCTCACACAAACATACCTTAAGGAAGAGGGAATCCAATCAAAGTCGGAGAAATCCCAACAAATAAATGCCGATATGAGAGATATATACTTATCCCATTCTTGGCGTTGGTTATGATAAAGCCTCTTGTATGCAGGAGTTCAACCATGAACACTATCACCCATCCAAGGTTTAATCCCGTCGCATGTCACTCAGTAGGAAGGCCGCACCAAAATCCGGTCCAAAAAATTCCCGGAGTATCTGCTGTCGTAGTGTTACTTCAAGAAGTGAATGATTCTCGTTGTAATCTCCTAGTGAATAATTAGTTACTGTACATCTTACATACACTTGATGTTATCCACAATCAAACACCATCCAAACCGAACCTTGGTGCCATTTCCGAGGTCAGCACCGGATCTTGAAGTAGTCCAAAAACCGGGACGTGGTCACCTTTCTTTATACCAGTCCAACGTCAGTGATCTTGCGGTATCTTGTGTGTTGTTTTGTTTGATGAGGTGGGGATGGTGAAAATAAACTCAGGGGATCTAAATGTTGACAAGAAAAACAACTTTGGTGGAAAAGATTCGGGAAAGATTGGAAGTTCCTTGACTCCTTGACCAACATGCATCGGATGGGCATCCTTTGCTGTTCCACCGCCCAGGATCTTGGGAAAGTGCTTCCCGCTGGAATTATGGCATCTTGAAAAATTCTCGCCAAATGGCGCAACTTCTGCACTGCATCATCTCCATCTAGTCACTAGTCCATAAAAGTTGCAGTATATAGAAATCTAAGTATAATTGATGATGTAAAAATTCTCATCTCCATCTTTCCCCCCAATTTTTTTGGAGTTGGACTCTCACGCCTCAGTCTGTTCCTTCTCACACATCGCTCGGTATGCCTTTTGAAGCTCCTGGCCGGAAGTTTATCAGGGGAATGTCTCGATCCCCAAAAATCCCATCACCCTGGAAGATTAACATGGAACATAATCATGGAGGTGTGGAAGATCATGTTCCTTTCAAAATGGGTGATTTGTAGGTTCCATGTTAATCTTCCAGGGTGAAAATGACGGGGTTTTCTGTTTCCTTGCCTCCTCAGAGAAAAGGGGAACTGCAGGACTGGATTCATCTACTTGGAGCTCAGGCCTGATTCTGGGACAACCAGAACTTGCATGTTGAGAGAAGATTCTATGAAATACCAAACGTCACTGACATGTTTTCATGCATTTTGAGAAATCCTATCGCCTTTATAATATCATTTCTAATATCTTGTTTGTCTTTTTTTACCAGGTTATCATCTAAACATAAAGACATGTATATAATTCATTTGTTCCGGATTGTCTCACAACATTCTTGATTCAGGTGTGTGTATCTGATTTCAAGTCTCCGGGCAACGCTCTTAGCTCCGAAACGAATTTCTCCTGAATCACCTGCCAAGGAGACCAGGTATCCATCGGCCAATTTCAAGTCCGAGGTTCCGTTTCCTCTTGCGGATCATTGGATCGGAAGTAAAATGATAAGGAACAAAAGTCAATGATCTACTAGCATCAGAGTACTAAAATTACTACTACCAATAGTGGCACTACCGCCATAAGAGTATGTGGGAAACGGCACCATCGGAGAGCTCTCACCTGGTCATCGTTCACCATGCTGCTAATTGCCACCTTGGGATCTTGTCCCAAACGGACAAAGCTTCTCTGTAGGGCCTGAGCCATGATGAGATTCCGGAGTTGAAAATCGTACTCCAGAGATCTCAAGAGAGGTTTCCCAGTTGAGAATGTTGGGATCTGTAATTTCTGGAACTTCACTTGAACTTCATCTTAGCCATTGGTGAATCCCCTGCTAAAGGTTTCAATTTCACCCATCTCATCTGCTGTTGGGTGTCATGCTCATCAATCTGCCCAACCGACGCCTGGACAATGGCTTGCAAGAAAGCCATGGATGACACGTCTTCTGCATCATCCTCAGCACAGGTCTGCCCGGTGGACATACATAAGCTGATGTAGAGATGTTGGCTGCAGTAAAATCATTGGTGAGTTATACAAGCTTTATATGTATTATAGATGTAGAAAGAGAGAGTGTCGCTATGTTTACATTGTGTAACATATATATATATATGCATAAAATATATATATATATATATCCAAATGCCATCTTCCATTCACCAATGCCCAGCCACACGCCTTGTAGTCTTTTTGGACCAGGTGCGTGCAATGCTGTGCCAAACATTCGTGATGAATTGCCGTTGCACCAATGAAGGTTTTTCTTCTTCATATATGGTGCTGTCTAGGGTGCCCGAAACTGTCGTAAAACCTTCCCAAAACGAACTTTTCGGGCACCCTAACTTTTGAATTGAAATGAAAGAAAAAGGAGTTCATTCCGAAAACCAGCTTCATCCCTATAGGCTTGGCTGGCCACGGGGTAAACAAAAAGGAAGCTTGAGATTTTGAAATGCATCGGGCATTTCTCATGGTCAGGGATTTACATCAGTTTTCAACCTATACAAATGCCATCTTCCATTCACCAATGCCCAGCCACACGCCTTGTAGTCTTTTTGGACCAGGTGCGTGCAATGCTGTGCCAAACATTCGTGATGAATTGCCGTTGCACCAATGAAGGTTTTTCTTCTTCATATATGGTGCTGTCTAGGGTGCCCGAAACTGTCGTAAAACCTTCCCAAAACGAACTTTTCGGGCACCCTAACTTTTGAATTGAAATGAAAGAAAAAGGAGTTCATTCCGAAAACCAGCTTCATCCCATTCCCATTCATGCTTTGGTGTCACCGAATTGTCGCAGTTTTTGAAGCAGCAAGGCTGGAAAAGACTGAGATCGCTGCACAATGGTGGTCACACGATTGGGCGGCGCTTGTTTCCATTGATGCAACAAAAGAGCATGTTTGTTGTATCGGTCACAACTCTTCTTGCATTCCCATCGGCCACGCTTCTGTATTTCTGCTAAACTTCTTCGCCGGTGGTATGCATCATTGCTGGCTGCTGCATGTCGAACTATGTGAGGCATGGCACATGTAGCTTTGTATTTCAGCAGTGTGCACGCGTGTCTGCACCAGTGTTCCAGAGATGCTAGGGTGAGGTCAGGAAAAAGTTCTCCGTTGGGACGAGATACTGATTTCATCCAGCATCGGAGACATTCACGAACCCAGTGATTGTGACCCAAATCTCCCAGCAAGATAGAATCGTCTGACTTACCAGTTTTTGTGGTCTCATGGAGTTCTGATGGCGCTAAAATAATCCCCCAGTGAGAATATCTCCGTCCAGTAGGTGGGCAAATTTGTCCCGCCTTCAAACCCAAGCACTCCGAAGGCCGCATGTAGCCGTCGTATTGCAAAACAAAATGCATTGCAATGTCCAGACGACCCTGTTCGATTGCAAGGAATCCTAGGTCCCATAAAAATTCTTCTGGAACTGGGATTCGCATTCGACCTGGGGCAGTTCTTCTCCAACCAGCAAGAGCTTGCTTGGCATTCACCAAAAACTGTTCTTTAGGCACCTCACATTTCAAGAGCTGCAGTCCATAGATAAAATAGGTCCCGGCTGAAAGCTCCATATCACGCTCAAAAAGGTGAGTAATGTATGAGGTGGCATGTTTGTCAAGGTTCTGTTTAGATTGCTTGCGATGAGTTTCCTTGCACCATTGTTCAAAAGCCCCCACTGCAGCAAAGTACCTGTCCAGAGTACGTTGACTAACTTTCAAAGCACGAAGTTGCAGCGACGGAGGCAAAGAAGAACCAGAGGGCCCAGTTCTAAGCTTCGTCTGTCTCCTTTCTTTCACCATTGGCGTTTCCGCCCTTGTCCCGATACTCCCTTTCAATGTCGGCCTTTGTGAATTGGCCAAAGATGACTGGCTTCTGTTGGATGAAGTCCTTGGCTTCACGAATGAGTTCTTTGTCACCTTCTGTCGTGCCTTTCCAAGTTGGGTGATCAGGTTCATCGGCAGATTTCTGAGTTTTCCGTCCAGTTCTATCGGCCGTTTCCCTGAGCAGACACTCAAAGGTTTCGATTTCATGCTCAGGCACTTTTCCACGTGAGCCTTCAGGACCAATCTGTCTTGCCACTTGAGCCCATAGTCTGCACAACTTCACCGGATATGCTCCTGCCCCCGTGGTCTTGTTTCTGGTCACTGGTTCTCCTTCGACCCAAACACGTTCTGTACCTTTGAGTTGTATATGTTTATAAACGGCCACCCCTGCACCGCTGCCCCAGCATGGAAAAAGACTTCTCGTTTGTCATGATTGAAGTGCTTTTCTTATATGGTTTACCAAAACAGCAGAGATCAAAGGTGATGAAACAAATCTGTCTGTACCTGAAAAGATCCTCAATAGGTTTAAATTGCCAAAGCCGACTTGAAGTGGGGTTCTCGAGTGTAAAAATGACTCCACGTTTGAGGCACTCTTTGATGACCCGACATGTAAATAGGGCACATGCTACACCGTACTGTTCCTTCAATCTGGATTTGAAGATGTTCCGAATGCCATGACGTGCCCTCGACCAAACCGTACAAGGCGTGCCTAAGTGAACCAACCAAACGTGTCCCCCTCTAATCAAGCCCAGGATTAAATTTTGAATGTCCTTATTGAGAAGGTTGTATTGTCTTCCATTGGCAACCTCAAATGGCGGGAGTGTCCGCAAACCAGCTTTTCTCATGGCATCGGACAAACATCCTGTTCCTGCGAAGAGCTCCACCATCGATGAGCTGAAACCAGTGGACCTAACTTTCCGTGGTGCTCGACTGCTAGCTGACTTCTCCTGACCTTGCTCGAAAGAGTCGGTGGTAACATGTTCACCCAAGGCATTCAAAGATACAGCATTGCGACAAGCAAGGCCTCTAGGAAGATCAGATCCCCAGTTCCTCGATGGTTTGTCGGCCACATTGTCTTCCGACTTGATGTGTCGGAGTCTCCACACAACATTGGCTCCAACTTGATAGGCTGCGGCACGTCGACATAGTCCATTGAGCCCAGCGACACCGCTCCTGCCTTTCTCAAACATCATGACTGCACACATGTTGTCACAAAGAGTAAAGCAAGTGCTGTTCATGTTCGCCACACTCCGACACATCCTTCTCAAGGACATAAGGGCTACACGTGCCTCTTTGATGTTGATGTGTTCATCAACTCGTTTCCAGGGTCCAGACGTGATAAGGTCCCAGCGTGTTGGATCGGCCCATTGGCTCGATACCTCCGGAATGCTGTGAACCTGAATCATTGTCGATCCTGTCGTCGTAGATGGTCCAAACAAACGTTTCTTTTGTTGTTTGAAGTTTGTGGTATTTTCTCTCTTGTCCAAATCCTCTGCTAACTGAACGCCGTAATGTGTTGATGTACCTACTCCAGCACAAGGCGTCGAACCCAAGAAGACATCGTCGTCCTGAGGATCATCGCTATTCTGTTCTTGTGGTCCTCCGTTCTGCAGGACTGTAGGGGATATCTCTCGACTCACCAGGAACCGCCATTTCTCATGATGTTGAAGTTCCCGTCTGATCGTCTCCCTATCAGCATGCATACTCATCAGCCCATAACCCCTGTCAGAAGAATCACCAACATGGACACAAGGATTGATGGAGGAAGTTAAATCTTTTTCCACCACGAAGATGAGCCCTAAAACTAGCTTCAACTCCTTCCGAACAGAATCCCACATAGGGAAGCGATGACCAGCGTGTGCCGCCACAAAAGCGTAGCAAGAAGATAAAGATGATAAGAGAGGTCTTGAGAGAAGGAAATGGATATTCACATGTCCTATCCATACTCGAAGTAAATCACCACTAATCCGTCGCCGCCTCAAGATTGCTCGAGTGGCTGCCCAAAGACGCCAAGCACGCCCAGATTTTGCCCTGACCCGAACCTTCTCATCTGAGAAACAAAAAGTCAGCCGCAAGGTATCAACACAGCTATTGCCACTGACACCATCAACATCGAAAGGGATTCCAAGTTTGTTGAAGTGCTGTTGTATTCTCTCCATCCTTTGGGTCGCATCATTCGAGTTGCCACCAAAAGAGTGAACATTGTCAACATACACTCCTAAAGCTGCAGCTTGAGGACGGATGGTTGGAGGGGGATTCTTATCCCGAATGAGGTCAGATGCCGGGGCTCCACAGGCCTTCAAGCACTGCTCACAGATAATCTCTTGTGCAAAGTACAAAGCCCATGACCAGCCCATTGGCATCCCCCCGAAACAGATGTATAAAGATTCACCCTCAACGACACCAGTCCCACAACCCATCTCGTCATCAAAGATGGTATCCTGGTATATTCCCAATCGTCTCATCTCGGCAGTGTCAATGATATCACCTGTGCTGAACCAACTGCAGGACAATCACCAACATCACCGGTCTCCAGGCTTGGTTGAATGGGGTGATCATGAAAAATGTCTTTTGAAAATCCCACATGTTCCAGCGTCTCCTTTGTCATATCTAGAGAAGTCAAACCACTAGGTGTTGCCAGTCGCGTGGTGGGAGGTTTGTGTTGCAAGTAGTTAGCCTGTCTGCAGTCCACAATGAGTCGTTGTGTATTGCCAGGCTTGTCCCCTTTTTTCTTCACAGTAAACATCCCCACTTTGGCCTTCTGCCTCCGACGAAATGTGAGTAAGCCACAAGCGGACAACCGTTGGTAAAGTTGCAAACGAAGATGTCTGGAGTCCCTCAACTGTTCATCCCAGTGCGGTTTCACCAGTTCCCCTCGTTGTCTCAACTCCTCCAACTCGTGCCCAGGCCTTTCCACCAAAACATCAAAGTTGTCAAGATACGATCTTGCCTCCAGGGGTGCCAAATCACTGGCAGCATAAGGAGTGAGCTTGCGTTGCAGGATCTTTATTTCATCAATGTTGAAAACGGCAATGTTGTTGGCCTCCTGGTTATACAGGTTGGCTTGGCTTGTCAAGTCCCGAAGTGCCTCGTCTTCATTGAGATCCTCAGGTCGACTTCCATAAGAAAGGACTCGACGATACAGGTCATCCATCATCCAGGACTGTACAGCTGTCAGAGGGAGACCTGAAGATGCGGTCCGTTGAAAATCTGCCATGGCAAGTGTGTTCAGCGACCTAAAGGCAGCATCCACCTGTCGTGTAGGCATTGAAGTAACTGTCGGCCGACTCAACCTCGGCAATGGGAAGGGATCTCCATGCCGTCGGTGGGCCGACGGCCACCGTCTGTCAAACTGATCAAAAAAACATGCATCTGCTGTCAAAGAAGTGGAAGGCCCCTCAGCCCCAGCAGCTCCACTCCAGTGAGTGTCCATCATGTTGCATTCGGGGGGTCGGATTTTCCGCCCCCCTCACCCTTGCCTCCTTTCTTCTTCTTTTTCTTTTTGAATCTCCCACCGACATCATCATCACTATCATCATCTCCACCCTTCCCATCTTTGCCTTTTCCACGAAGGTTCCTCCGCTCTTGATTGTAGAGGCGCTCCTGCTTCCACACTGCGGCTCGTTCTTTGAGTCTTGTTGTAATCCACTCCCCAAACTTCGATGTAGAAGCACGGCCATCGGCTTGCACTGTTGCACCACTGATGATGTCCAGACCTGAATAGTCCGGTGCTGAAGGATTACGTTCAACCGCCAATTCTGTTTGAATAGCCCAGCGTGTGAGGTGCTCCCCCACTCCGGTAGTGCTGGCATCAATTTGGTCATGGCTGTGTAAAAGCCGGAGCCCTTCGCAGATCGCCCGATGGATGTGAGCAGCGCTGGATCGTTTTGCCACACCAGACAACCTCAACCACTCCGCATGATAACTCAAAAAGTTTCCAGGTCCACCCGCGACGGCAGTGTGATATTCGAGAGCAGCTCGTTGCCCTGCGATTGGAAACTCCTTGTCATCTGAATTTTTCATCAACTCAATTGCAGAACTAAGGTCAAGTCGTCTACGGCCACTGGCATCCCGGTGGTCCCCAAGAAGCCTGTCATCGCCGCCTTCCAGAGTCTTGCGTCGCCTCCAGTCATCAATGTCTTTGACCAGAACTCGTTCTACAAAGACTTCCTCTCCATTCAGCAACACGACCCCCTTTCCAGAGAACGCCAGACCAGTGGCCTGGTTGGTCAACAGTCCCGCATCGATTGGTTTTGCAAAATCCTCGTGAGACACATCACACACAATCCACTCGGCAGCTTCACTGTCCTCAATGTCGCCCTCCCCAAGGATGCTGGCCTGAATCTTGGCCCTCCGTTTGTATCCATTGAGTTGAGCCCTGCCCAGAATGTCGTGTGCGTATACCTCTCCAGCTATGTCAGGTGGAAAAGGACTCTTGCGATCCAACACTCGATGTTGCACTGCACCTAAATCGTGTCTTTGGATGTCAAGGTCTGGAGTCAATGTGAGCCAAGACGATCCTTCTATTCGGTGAAGGAGTATCCTATGATGCCAGTAAAATCCCCCTGGATCAAGGGGGTAATTCACCAACACTTGAACTTCTGGAATGTCCAAGGTGAGGTCAGCCATTTGGTTCGTAGGATTCACTTCCCTCCTTTCAGATCAGACGGCCGGAGCGGCCGGGTCCGAAGAGGAGTGCCCTTCCCAACAATCGATGTCTCCAATGTTCTACCCACTTGTCCAACTGGTCTAGCAGATGAATCGTCAGTATCCGACGACGACCCGCCAGTGTCGGCCAGGATTGAAGGGACTGGAGTAGGTGAAGGTCTCACCCAATAGAATCGTGATATCAGCCACACCAACACCAAGAGATCAAACACCAGATTGGCCCTCAACAACCAGCCCTGTGCCCAGATTTGCCACTCACAACTGTCGCGGTTTTGCTCCAGAGACTGTACAACCACTCTGGCCTCGCGGATCTCACTTCTTAAAGCAGCAGTTTCTGATACGACCAAATCAAGGGCAGGAGTTGGCTTCTGATGCAGATATGAGAACAAGACTCCCGCAAAGAAAGCCAATCGATGGTGCATCAATGGAAATCCCGGTAAACAAAAAGGAAGCTTGAGATTTTGAAATGCATCGGGCATTTCTCATGGTCAGGGATTTACATCAGTTTTCAACCTATATAAATAGATAATTAATGATACTTACATGTATATATATATATATATATATGTCACTGTATTGAATTGTCCTTATATAATTGGATCCTCCTTCACGGCCCAAAACTCGACAATTTTCTCCACGAGAACTTTGAAAATCATCGAGGAACAGAGAGGGGTGCAGCCAATTTTTCTGTACCTGGTCACAGGTGGGGTCTCCGACCCTGCCAGGATCCCCCCGGAAAGAAACGAAGGTTGGTTGATTCTGCCACAATTTGCTACAAACATCAGAGTGACCTGATGGTTGCTAAAATCACGGACCATGGATGGGTGGAATGTCCCAAACGGATGATATTAGTTTGGTGGGGTCCGGTAGGTGGATGGGGCCACGTTGGGAACCAAAGCGCTCATGACTCATGGGTTCTGATCTTTCCCTGCAGAGTCAACGGCTAGATTTGGTTGATGATGGTTCAAACATGACTGATTAATCAAACTGTGCTGAATACTGTTTGTTGCTTGAGCTCCTTCCCCTCTGGTTAAGAAATATTTGTCATTTCAATGCAATGGTAATATACAACCAAATAAGCCATGAAAAACCTCTATCCCATCTCATTATACTGATAGTCGATCAAGATTCCAATTATGGGTCCTAGTAATCCGTACTATTGAGGGTATCGTATAAAACCCTACAGGAGTCAATCAAGGTTTTTTTCTGCAGCTCAATGAGGCACATGGAAAGTTTGAAGCCTCCTCAACAGTATGCCCAAACGGAACCTTCCAATTTCTTCTCAAGTACGTCCACAATATCAAACGACTCCTGAGAAAATTCAAACGTGACAAAGGATAAACAAAGGGAAGGTCAATGCGGTGATAGGTTGTGACGGTTGTGACATAGACGATTGTCGCAGATTGTCACGAATTGTGACAGATTCTCATAGAGATAACACTGTCGAGTGGTAGGCCCTTGTTGGAATCAATCCTATTTCGAGTCATGACAAAAATTGCCATCATGCCACCCCCAACCATTTTTCCATCACTGTATAGTGGATTTAAAAAAAGTGGTTTTGACGGGAAACAACAACAACAACAACAACAACAACAACAACAACAACAAGAACAACAACAACAACAACCACATGGTGAGGACGAACCAAAAAAAAACTCCAAGGCATCAAGCTCCTTGATGAGTCTTTGCATCATTTCCTTGGCTTCTAGCCCTTGCAGCTGCGTTTCCCAGTTCTGCAATTCCACCTCCCGAAGACATTTCCGAATCGCAAATTTGAAGATTTCACCACTGGAAAATAAAAAATCGCAAATCAAAGGAGTTTTCCTTGGATGTTTTGGGACCAAAGACTGCAAGTAGACAAGAAGTGTTGTTTGGAATTGTACTGCAAGGACCCTCAACTGTCAAACGTACTGAGAAACCTTACAGTCCAAGCACCAGCGGTAGCAAGTCCATGTCATGTTTGATTGTTGTTGTGTTTGAAAAAAAGATTGGACACTTTTGCAAAAATGAAGGGGTCTGTAAATGGATGTCTTTTGTTTGCCAGAGGCTGATTCAAGCCTTCATGTCTTCCACTTCCTTCAAGATACTCTTCTCCTTGTTCTCCGACTCAGACCTAGGCAACTCCCTTCGAACTGTCAATGTCTTGAGGTTCTTGGTAGATGATCATCATCATGTGACTATGGTTGCTATTCATGATCTGTCGTGTATAGGACCTAGTATAGGATTGTGTGTCTTGTCATTGTTGAAGCATCAGGAGTGTACACCATGATCATTCACTAATCACTCACTGTGATTCATTATCATTCAGTACAAGTCATGAAAATCAATCATAGATTGTCATCGTCACTTTATCGCAACTTCGTACAATTGATAATATCTATCGTATCTATATGATATCGTATCTATATTCTGCATGTATGATGGTGCTATTGTCTGTATAGCATGATATGAAAGTTTCAAGAAGCTGCACTTCAACACATCACATACAACTACAAATTTTGGGGGGTTATCTATATATTCACCTATTGTTTCTTCATTTCAGGAATCATTTTGTCCTAAACACCAACAACCCCCCAAAAAAAAACAGCTGCCAATGACGCCAACCATGTCGGTCCCAAAAAGCCACTTTTACACACTTTTCTTGGCTTCGAAAAAAACCCACGAATTTGCAGCACGACTTTTTCACCCCCACCCCCATCATTTCGGCGATTTGAAGGTTCACTCACACGCCGAGTGAAATCTTCCCCACATCTGCGAGGCCATCTGCGACCTTTTAAGGCCTCCGACAGAGAGGAAAGGAGGATGTGGGGGAAACCTACATTTTTAGCGATTGAAACTAACAAATTGGGTTGTTGGATGAATTGGTTGTTGGTTGTTGTTGTTGGATAAATTGGATAATTGGTGGTTGGTTGTTGGATTGAAGTACTTTGCGAACTGCGAACATCCTCAGAATCCCCCATCCAAATCCACCCAAATCCATCCACATCCTGCCTCGCTGGTGTTGCATTCTGATACAACGTTAGCACAGCTCGGACGAATTTCAGATCTGCCTCTGGCGTAGTGGTGATACTCAATTTTTTGGAAGCTTGCCAGGCATCTGGAAAGACGCGAGACAAGTGGTCGCACATGTAGGCCTTGGTACATCCAGCGAAGTGATCAAAGGGGGGGATGACCTCCAGTAATCTAACCCATAGAGAATCAAAAATCCAGCAAATTGTTGACATGTCATCTATGATATATCTACGATTAAGTTGGAAAGATAAGCAAGTTCCACTTATCCATTGGCTATCTTGGATTGCCTGAGAACAAGGGAGAGGCCTTGCAGTTGCACCAAACCTGTCCCAGCCACATATCTGCGAGCATCCTCCGGTTTCCTGTTCATGAGCCTTGCTTCCTTCATCCCCACAATGAACTCGAGTTGTGCACTTCGGCCGGTGGTCAACATCTCTTGTACCGCGCGCAGCTCTCCATTCTCAGTCAGGGGCAGTAATTCGAGGCATCGGGCAGTCTCAAAATTGTGGCAGGAAACAGTCATCACCAAGCTGAACGTACTACCAGCCTTCACCCAGGAAAAACATGGAAAAATTGACACATCATACACACCAATTTTAAAGAATGCAAAATCTCATTGCCGTTCAGCAACCTGTGGCTTTAGATCTTCATCATTACACCAAAGAAAGTCGGCCAGGATACCACCAAAATCTGGCAGTGCCTCCAGCAAACTGGATATCTTAAGCTGAAGGGGTAATGGGTCCACAGGGAACTAGTAGCTCACACATGGAAAAGGAACACCCTGTTCATGTTTCCAACCACCTGGGAAGGAGCTATGATTTGACAATATCAAGCTATCACCTTTTTGTAGTTGACTTTTTGGCAGGTTGTGGAAGGAATCCACCGTTGCCCGGTGTTACTATAGATTCCAGTCAAATTCCTAACATCAGTAATGTGCTAATGATGACCTCCAAAATTCCATTTTTGGGACCAGATCAAAAATCTGAAGACTTGCCTTGATTTTCCTTGTATCAATCTATGGAATTCTCCCCCTATATAGATATCAAAACTTCCCCAAGCCACCGACACTTCGCCTGCTGCACATCCAACAAGTTCATGCGCTCGCTGGAAAAGTGCTCAGAACGACGAGACACCTTCTTAGGTGTCTCAAACCTGTCCTGTCGGCGGAGACTTCACAGTGTGTTTGTGGAAAAAACGCTTATATTATGCAAGCAACAACTCAGGGATCACAGACCAAGCCATTGTTTTTGTTTGTAGCAACATCTGATCTTGGGGGAAGCCATGCTTCCATTTGCTTAGATCCCAACGAGGCTCCACATCCGGATGAGTTATAGTTCTACTTCATCAACCAAAAACCTCTCTTGTAAATACTTGATGATAGTTAGTGTTAATTTATATGTACTGTAGTACGAAATAGAATATAATAAATAATATAATGTGTATATATATACATTGGTTGCATTACGTTACATTACATTACACTACATTACACTACATTATGTTACTGTAAGTTGTCTTGTATCATGTTATGTTGTTGAGCTTTGTGATTTCCAACCAGACTTCACCAGACCCCCCAAAAGGCACCTCCATCTCCAGACGCTTCAGTCCCGCCATGGCGACTG
The DNA here is from genome assembly GCA_000507305.1 of Breviolum minutum Mf 1.05b.01. NCBI lineage: Eukaryota > Dinophyceae > Suessiales > Symbiodiniaceae > Breviolum > Breviolum minutum. The sequence continues at coordinate 86,824 of DF239781.1, forward strand.
TGTCAGAATCCCCCCCAAGAGTTCTGCCGTCCAGCTCCGTTTCAACGCGAAGAAGAACATGAAAATGACTCAGCAGTTTTTGGGACCATTCCTTACAGTTGTACAGGTTGCATCAGGTTGCGCATCTTGCTTGAATGACTGGAAGAGGAATACATTTATGGTGACAAAATCCATCAGTATGGCGATCTTTTGAAGGATATATTATATACCAATACTGCGGATACTGTGATTTTTTCTCCAGATCTCCATGAATCTATGTCCCTCTTTGCCAGGAATAGATCTGTCACTCCCTGGGCTCGAACAGCTAAAGGCTGTGGAAATGGAAGTCTCAGAGTCCGTGGAAACACCCACTGTGTCAGGTTTAATACTGTTGATGGGTCAGAAATCCGGCAATCACCAGTTGAGGTTGGTAGTTTTTTACCATTATTTACAAGGGTTTTAGCACCATCCCAGGTGGTTGGCCTTGGGATTTCTGCCATCAACAGTAGTCACTGTTGGGATCCCCCAGCTCTCGATACTGTGCTGAAAAACGGCTCCAAGCCAACCTGGTGCTTTGGTTTGGGAGCTGTTCTGGAAACAAAAAAAAACTCAAAGAACACAAACAATCTTTGTTGAGGGTTCCCTGTGAGGTTGCTGAATTCATGTAGATATTTTAATGTAGGTAGATTTTTTTTGTACAAATGTAGATTTTGGGGATGCTATCCGCCCATATTTAGAGGTGAAGTTGAGAAGGAGTCCCTTAGTGAAATTGGGTAAATATTCCTGTTGCCTTGGGCCACATACCCTTATTGGGTGAGTGTAGCACCTTAAAGGAAAAAGAGGTCAAAATATCATAATGACACACTGACACACCTGAAGTTCCATGTACAGGATAGACAACATGAACAACTTGCAAGCTCATACAATTTGTATGACTTCATAAAGAAATGCACGAAATTGAAATTGCCATCATCTTCGACCCCAAAAAATGTCTTTCCCCGCCTGTCCAGCTCGGTCAAAGCATCTCCGAGATGCCGCAAGTCTGATGCGTTAAGCATGCAAAATGGATATATATATATATATATTATTATATTTATATATAATATATATGATTGATAATATGATTGATGAAGTCTATGTACATACTACAATTTGAATGATATGATTGATGATGCTTGTGTACTTCTACATTTGATGAAGAATGATGTGAGGACAGTCTGTATTGGGTGTGTGTATATATATATAAGTATACAACATTGCAAAACTATTTCTAAATCCATTGAAATTCTACAGTGTTCCATATTACTATATTCTATACAAGAATATGCTGCATGGCTCAAAAACTTCGGGAAAAAAAAAACTGAAAAAACATGGAGAGAAAAAAAACGTCTACCGTGTCACCGTGTCCCACATCTTTTCTCATCTTTTCCTCCTGTTGAAACGTTCCACACCTGTTTTGTTGCTCTCTTCCGTTACATCCATCTCCGCAGCTTTCCCACGGTAAACCTGTGAGGAATCCACCAACTTTGGACTCTTCACATGCATGGAAACAGCTCCAAGAGGGGTTAACGGGTAAAAACTCCTTGGTGACAGGTTACTGGTGGTTCTGTTTCAAGGCAAAGTTCTTCAAGAGCTGGGTGTTCTTTTTGCACAAGTGGAGTTTTGGAATCCTTTGGGGGTGGTTTTGATGCCGAAACCATCCGAAAGCTGTCAGACCTGTGAACATCCCAGGCACTCAAGTCTCCATTCAAGTCTCGAAAACCGTGCCTCAAACATCTTCTGCACTTCCTGCAACTTGCCGGACACCTCCCGCTTGATCACCTGTTGTAATGAAGGTTGTAATGTATGGGTCATGCACTTGAGCAGCATTCAATATGATTACTGTATCCACAAGGAAAACAATAACCAAATGAAGAAGAACAAGAAGAGCGAGTAGAAAAAGAGGAACTTGACGAGTGGACGTCGCAAACAAATGTCATTCATTTGATTAATCAGCAGTCCGTTTCACTTCACACTCAATGAGTACAACCCACCATCACCATACATGACCAAAGATTGGTAGAATGGGGAATACCTATCGGTACGTGGCAATGTTAAGTCATGTTTGGCCAGCATGCCTCCTAGTGTCTCTTGATGATATCACTCGAGCTATGAAATGTGGTGAACGTGAGAAGCTTCAGGAAGTCAGCTCTTTGAACTTCTGGATTTGGAAAATCATGCAATATCCATGAAAACACATGGAATGATTTGTCTTTTTAAGGGTTTTTTTTGCCCCCGAATCATAAGAATCCTTCAGGTCTTCCTGGAACCACCATCCACCACTCGGAGGTTGTCACCTCATCTTGCCTATCTGACACGATCTTTTTGCTCTCCTGGAGCTGTTGAGTGCAATCATCAAGGCCTTGGGATCCCCGTCCGGGAGCTCTGAAGAGGTGAGTCGGTGAGTTCATGTCGGACACAAAAACAAGTGCCTTGCGGCTTGCGGCTTGCTAAGAGTTCAGAGCTTGTACCATGACATATACACAGGTTGTATCATGATTGTATCAGCATGGTATCTTGTTTCTTTCTATTTTCTTGCACCTCTTATTGGTGCTCTCAAAATCGCCAAATTTCGACTCTTCGAATTCAAGACTCCCAAAAACTAACACCTCACCCATCCTCACCCATGTTTTTTTTTACCACATTTGAGGCCACGCTACGTTTTTGAAGTTGGTCAAGTTCTTCCTGATCTGAAGCTGACAGCTCTTGACGTTTCAAGGAAATTCGCTTCCTAAGTTAGCAGAGATCTTCCATGGATCGCGGGGGGGCAGGTGAATGATTTGAGCTCAGCTCTAAAAAGTTTTGTAAATTGCCCCAGCCACCCTTCCTCAACCAAGTATACTTGATGATGTCATAATCAAGTCCATTTCATTGTATCTGCTTTTTATGCTGGAACAGGCACCATGGACCATAGGCCGAGTGACACAGCCATAACAGACTTGCTGCCGTTGATGAGGGCGTTCGCTGCCTGGAGCGTTGGAGCCGTTTGCCACATCAGTATTGCTAGCTGCCGTCACGTATATACATCCAGCCGCAGCTTGCTTCAACTGGGAAATTCCTGCCGTCCAGGATGTAAAATCAAAATATTATCCAAGCAGAATGCACACCTGCACAGGTGTGAACTCAACTTCCGGCCAGAACGGAGGTCCCTATCTACCCAGGACCGGTAGGTAGCAAACAATCCAAAGTAAAGATAGGGGGAGGATTACCCTTACAAGTTCAAAAAACAGAGGTCGTCCCAAATTGGTTGAAGTGAAGACTGCTAACTTGAGGGGACCATAATCTGTGTGTGCCAACCTAAATCCGGACTTTTTCCATCCAATTTGGTGGATTTACTCACAATCACCTTGGGTGATGAAAGTGATGGTTGAAACCGTGTCCATGTTGCAGCGTCAAGCTCCACTTCCTTATATGCATAGCCCTTCCTCTCCAGCCATGCAACTTCGGCTTTTTGGGAGTTTCCTAATCCTTCTGACGCCTCCAGGAATTGGCGATCCTCCTCCGGGAGCCAAGCGAAAAAGAGACGCTGCCACTCACGTGTGTACTGCGAAGATGAATCGAAGCATTTGCATGTCGAAAGCTTCCCAAGGCCAGCCGCTTTTGCGTTTTGAAACTCCAGGGACTCTTTAAATTCGGCCTTCCTCTGCCAAATGGCTTCTCGTCGCAAGTTCTCCTGGCCAGCTGTGGCAAAACTTTGAACCTTACCCTGGCCCTTCTTTTTGTCAAAGAAGAAGACGTTGAGTTCTGCCCCATACTCAACAGCATTTTCAATGTTTGCTATCCAAAGAGTCCACCATCTGCACCCCCAAGGTTTCTTCTCACCATAGAGAGGGATGCACCAGCAATTTCCTTCCAGTGCCTCTGCAACTGGTATTGGATCATGGCTGCCAAAATGTTCCGAGCCTTCAGGAAGGAAGACCACAGCAGCGCTCAGCCCCCTGTCACGGCTGGATTCCACTAGGATGTCCCACGCAGATTCATATTTACCGGGCCATGAGCACACACATGGAGGGCACCCCAGCGATGGATCGGAGTCTAGAACCCTGCCCTTGAACACGATGGTGTTCTGAGAAGCCAGTTTCACGTGTCTTTTACCGTACGCGTCGCAGATGTTGATTTTACCATAACGATAGCAGGACAAACAGCCGCAGCACCAACATAACGAAGCAGGCCCAAAAATGATGGCAAACCGTGGAGACTTGATGCAATACACGACTGACAAGAGAACCAAATAAGCTGTCAACAACACTAGCACAGTGTAAGAAAACCTGCGAAAGCAGCGATGACTGCAGGAGTGTGCTATCTCTCTGCCGAGCAGTTTCACTTCAGCGCCAGTACGATGAGCATCTGCGCGAAGAAAAAGCCAAATCCCACAGCCGAACAGGAACAACCAGCCAATGACCAATGCAGCCCCAAAGGCCGACCCAGGAGTCTTTGGCATCCACCAAGCTCAAGAGGAAGAGAACCAAAAAAGAGACCAAAACAAAAATCATGAGCCCCCAACAACAGCCCCGACAATTGCAGTCGACGTGCTGTATGGCATCTTCCAGTTTCTGGATGCGTGCCTCTCGTAACTGGCGCTCGTGTTCCACCTCCCTTTGCTCAGCCTCAATGAACCCCACAGCTGCCAGGCCGAAGTGCCCAAACGCCTCTGTTGCCCGCAGTAGCGCTGTGGCGCCCACGTAGCAAGTGCCACAAATGTCAGGGTCATCCCGCAAACGTGCCGCCACATCAACAGGTTGCAAGGTGTCAAGGCAGAACCTCCCCTCAGGATACAACACCTTCCAACCTGTGCCAGGATTCACCTCGATGGCAACCTGCAGATCATTGCAAACTTCAAAGGAAATCCTGCCCTGAGCCTCTTTGAGCTTCGGCACGGCGTCACAGTTTTCACCGTGATGAGGCCGGCCGAAGCTGGGCTCCTCAATATCCTCATCATCCGTTTCCATATCATATCTTTTGTCACCTCGACGTGGTGATGAGAATCCAACCACACAGTGAAACTCGGTGAAAGAAAGCAGGTCTTGACATTCGCCAAATTGCTGCAGAAGGCGCAAAAGAGATTCCACGTTTCAAGCTTTGACTGTTCCTATCTACACAGGCCTGGTGGTTCCATACAGACTCCAAGTAGGTGTCAAGTGCCTAGTTCGCCTTTCCGCCAAGGAATGAAACCTCCTCCAAAAAAGGAACTTTTTCGAAGAGGAACCCTTTCCGAAAGTTCCAATAAGGCCATCCAATTTAAAAACCTTTAGTTACATCCATCTATCATAAACCCCCTATCCTTTTTTCTGCGAACCTTATTGGCTGATTCCAGGTTGTTCATTGCGGTAGATTCAGCCTGGACTCCCTGGGCACAGAGCTGATGATTTGTTGATTCGTTCGATGCGATGGGGGTCTCCGTTTTTCAACTGGCAAAGTGTCATTGCTTCTTTGCGTGAAAAATAAGATAACCTATGAAGTACTTCAAACAATATATGATAATATATGTGCAAACAGAGAGAGAGAGAGAGAATCATATCATGTGAGAAACGGATTGGCCGACATAAATAGTTTTTACATCAAAAGCGACGATTGAAAGGTCTGCTCATCATTTTTCCGGTTGCCACTTGGGAACACCGGTTTGCGGCACCTTCTCTTCTTTCATCGCCTGGTGAAAGGCCTATCGCCAGGCTCCACGGATTCCAACCAATGAACCATGGTGGTCAGAAAACTCGACAAGTTGGTTGATCTATCGCCTTGGGCCTTGGGGGGGAACATCATCAAAATTAAGATGTCAGGATGTATACTCGTAGAAAGGCATGATGACATTATCATGAGCTAACCTTTTCCTTATATTGATGACTGGGCGTGAATCTTTGGGATCAAGAAAAACGGTCTGGAACAAAAAAAACTAAGTTCCGTGTGCCAAGGTGTTGGAGAGTTGGTGATGTCCTCTCAATAAATTGGACAATCAGCGATCCGAACCGTAGTCCGATGCCGGGAAAGAAAGAAAATACCTTTGACATCAAAATGGCACGAGAATTTGGAGCCACGGCCAAGAGTATGTCTCATCTTCTCAGGCATTATCAATACTCAAATGATCAGCATTTTCCCGTCCCCCTTATAGCTGGGCTATGATGAATCCCCTGTGCTTGTAAGCCAAATCTTGGGCATATATAATCATATTATAATTATTGCAGCAACCTCAAGGATCTCCCGAATCCAAAGATTTCCACCTCTTCAGCTTCTTTTGCCAGCTTCACAGCTGCCTACCATGGGGATGGTCAGGGGGAAACCTGTCATGTTTGGTGAATCATGCTGTGATACCTGATGAACAAGTATAATATTCATGATTCACGATTAATGCTTGGTGATATATGAGTTGTGATCTATGACTTCTAACGTGATGTAGCATGTCATGACATGAGATGATAGTCTATATATTCTACATATTGCTTGCTACTGTGCCATATCATCACTGCCCCACTGTGGAAACTGTGGAAAGTTCCATCAAAATCCGCCGACCCGAGTCGGCGTGACTAGGAAATGTCTTATGCAGGATCCAAACGGTGCGAAGTAATCCTAATCCAAGCCCAAAATCCAAAATCCAAAATCCAAAATCCAAAATCCGAAATCCGAAATCC